>JAODAL010022355.1:0-64915 GCA_025379985.1 Phyllomedusa bahiana | reverse complement strand
AGTACTGTGACATCACTGTGTATTATCCTGTACGTGACATCACTGTGTTTTATTCCTGTATTGTGACATAAATGTGTATTATCCTGTACTGTGACATCACTGTGTGTATTATCCTGTACTGTGACATCGCTGTGTATTATCCCTGTACTGTGACATCGCTGTGTATTATCCTGTACTGTGACATCACTGTGTGTATTATCCTGTACTGTGACATCACTTTTATATTACCTGTACTGGTGACATCACTGTGTGTAGTACCCCTGTACTGTGACCTCACTGTGTATTATCCTGTACTGTGACATCACTGTGGTAATTATCCCTGTACTGTAAACATCGCTGTGTGTATTATCCTGTACTGTGACATCACTGTGTTATTATCCCTCTACTGGGGACATCCTGTGTATTCTCCCTGTACTGTGACATCACTGTGTGTATTATCCTCTACTGTGACATCACTGTGTATTATCCCTGTACTGTGACATCACTGTGTGTATTATCCTGTACTGTGACATCACTGTGTATTATCCTGTACTGTGACATCACTGTGTGTATTATCCCTGTACTGTGACATCGCTGTGTATTATCCTGTACTGTGACATCACTGTGTATTATCCCTGTACTGTGACTTTCGCGTGTATTATCCCTGTACTGTGACATCGCTGTGTATTATCCCTGTACGGTGACATCACTGTGTGTATTATTCAGTACTGTGACATCGCTGTGTATTATCCCTGTACTGTGACATCACTGTGTGCAATATCCTGTACTGTGACATCACTGTGTATTATCTGTACTGTGACATCACTGTGTATTATCCCTGTACTGTGACATCACTGTGTGTATTATCCTGTACTGTGACATCACTGTGTATTATCCTGTACTGTGACATCACTGTGTATTATCCTGTACTGTGACATCACTGTGTGTATTTTTCCTGTACTGTGACATCACTCACTGTGTGTATTATCCTGTACTGGGACATCACTGTGTATTATTCCTGTACTGTAGCATCACTGTGAAATTATCTGTACTGTGACATCACACAGTGTATTATCCCTGTACTGTGACATCACTGTGTATTATCCTGTACTGTGACATCACTGTGTATTATCCCTGTACTGTGACATCACTGTGTATTATCCTGTACTGTGACATCACGTTTGATATGTACGGAATTGTCCCGACCTTCAGAATACAGATAACACATGACTTGTACCTCACGGTGAACTCCATAAAAACGAAACCAAAGAAAGTGTTGCTGTCAGTTTGGTAGAATGTTTTTGGAGGGTTCCCCAGTAGATCATATGGTGCGGTCAACAGCGCCATTAAAAAATACATCTTGTCCCTCATAGGCTTTGTGGATGGACAGATTGAAGGGTTATGGTTTTTGGATGGGGGGGGGGGGGGGGGGGGGAAGGAATTGAAACCTACGTAAAAATGAATCGCTGCAGCAGGAAGGGGTTAAAACGCCGCAGCTTTAACCACAAGCAGTGACTGCAGCGGCCGTGGCCGGGACTCTGCTCTGTCACCTTCATTCTGCTGTGGTTTTCCTTTAACCAGAAGAAGTGAGGGATCCCGGGTCGAGCCGTCAGGACGCAATTACCAAAGTCCAAGGCCCGTCGCTGTGTTCCCGCTCCCAGGGACGCTGCGGGTTAATATTTATATGCTGAGAGCGAGTTTTATCTGAAATAGGATAACCGGGCTGATAACAGAGAGCAATAGAGAATACGACCAAACATTACATCTGGGGTTTAAAGGGCCCCTCGCTGCATGTGTGTGACCTGGTTACAATGTATATCTATTGTAACATATTAAGCTGTGACACAATATCTTCCCCGTGTCCTGTTCTCCACTCACACCCAGAGCAGCAGCAAATTCCTGGTGGTTACCCTTGGAGACTGTCAGCAGCGTTCAGCCCGACGTGACCGACCTGAATCCCCACAATGCGCCGTAATAATAGGAAACCAGAGGCGGAAGCGTCAGGACTGTGTCCATGTATTTTTAGCTTGTGAAATTCTGTTACGTGATCTGCAAAAGTGAAGTTTTCCTTTAAGTTGCTGAAAGTTGCACTTGAGGAAGCTTAACCGCAGAGTGTGACATTCAGAGGAGGACGGCGGGGTCACAGCCCCAACAGGTGCCCCCTGAAATCAGCCCAGAGCAGGTGTGCGGCCGAGGTCAGCTGAGGCGACAAGCGCAGGGTATACAGGCGCTATACACAGGGCTAAAAATACCGCCACCCACATATACATTATACCCTGCTATCAGTCTCCAGCTTGTCCATCTATCTATCATCTCCTATCTCATATCTATCTATCTCATATATATCTTATATCTATCTCATACCTATCTATCTATCTATTCTATCTATCTAACTATCTATCTACCTCATATCTATCTATCTATCTCATATCTATCTATCTATCTAACTATCTATCTATCCATATCTATATATCTATCTATCCGATATCTTTCTAATCTATCTCATATCTATCTATCTATATATCTATCTATCTACTTCATATCACTATCTATCTATCTATCTATCTCATACCCTCTCATATCTATCTATCATATCTATCTATCTATCTCATTTTCTATCTATCTATCTATCCCATATCTAATATCAATCATATCTATCTACATCTATATCCCATTATCTATCTATCTATCATATCTTATCTATCTATCTATCTATTATCTATATCTATCCCATATCTATATCCATATCTATCTCATCATCTATCTCTACTCATATCTATCTATCTATCCTATCTATCTATCTATCTATCCATTCTATCTATCTATCCCATATCATCTATCTATCTATCTACTATCTATCTATCTATCATATCTATCTATCATCTATCTCAATCTATCTTCTATATCTATCTATCTCATATCTATATATCTACTATCTATCTCTATATCTACTATCTATCTATCTCAAATCTATCTATCTATCTATCTATCTATTCTCATATCTATCTATCTATCTATCTATCTATCTATCTATCATTATCTATCTATCTATTCTATATCTATCTATCTCATATTATCTATCTCATATCTATCTATCTATCTTATCTATCTTATCCCATATCTATCAATCTATCCCATATCTAATCTATCTATCCCATATCTATCGATCCCATATCTATCTACTCATATCTATCTATCTAATCTATCTATCTATCTATCTATCCCATATCTATCTACTCTATCTCCCATATACTATCTATCTCATATCTATTCATATCTATTTTATCTATCTATGTCATATCTATCTATCTCATATCTATCTTTCTCGTATCTATATATTTATCTATCCATCTATCTCATAAATATGGATATGTAATAAATATTACTGATGATCCCTGCAACAGTTGTTCATGAGAAAATCTTCAGTATCTCGGGTTGTTACTGATAACAGATAAGTGGAGGGGCATTAATTGGGAGGGAGGGTAGGTGAGCTTCAGGCTCCCATTTCCTGTTCAGTCTGTGGGTGGTTCTACAGCTTCAGGCTCCCACTTCCTGTGCAGGCTGTAGGCGGTTCTGCAGCTTTGCGCTCCCACTTCCTGTTCAGGCTGTGGGTGGTTGTACAGCTTTATGCTCCCATTTTCCTGTTCAGGCTGTGGGTGGTTGTACAGCTTTATGCTCCCATTTTCCTGTTCAGGCTGTGAGCAGTTCTACAGCTTTAGGCTCCCATTTTCTTTGCAGGCTGTGGGAGGTTCTACAGCTACAGGCTTCCACTTCCTGTTCAGACTGTGGGCGGTTCCATAGCTTCAGGCACCCACTTTCTGTTCAGGTTGTGGGCGGTTCTACAGCTTCAGGCTCCCAATTCCTGTTCAGGCTGTGGGTGGTTCTACAGCTTCAGGTTCCCACTTCCTGTTCAGACTGTGGGTGGTTCTACCACATTGACTGACATTTCAGTTCTATTATACCTAGCTTTTCCTGTTAGAGAGACATTAGTGAAAGAAGGGTCTTAACAGTAGGGCAGAAGGCTACAGAGCTCTAAAGGGTTAAAGTTTGCCAGTAAGAAAGATGAACAAGCTGTTGTGTTGCTGATAAGACACAGCAGGGAGTGACATCACCATCCCGACCACTGCCAAAGCAGAGAGAGGTCACCTAGGTAAGCTTGTGTACACAAGCAGGAGATGAGAACTGCTCTAACTCTGAAACGAAGCAAAATCAGAACAGTAATGTGTTTGGTAATAATCTTTATTTTCCTTTGTCGACATGTTTAAAGCAAATCTATGTGGTGAGAGGGCCCCTTTACATTCTGGAGTCCCTCATCTCTGAGTCATCAAGTCATTGACTAACTTCATAACCTCAGAGAAGTTGAGGGAGTTGTTTCCAGATCTCCTACCTGTCACCACCTGCCAGTGCGTCCTCTGAAATATGAGGAAGGGTAACCAGGGGCCACATGACCGATGGGTGCCGGGACCCGACATCTGAGCAGCCCCGTCCAGGGGGTCCCAGCATGGAGGTGCTGACAGATCTATTAGATGTAGTTTCCCAGATCTGACTCCACTATAAGAATGGAGCCCAGATCTGGTTCGCAGCGGGTGGTAGAGGTCAGGGGGGTCCTGGACACAGAGGTCAAAATAGAGGGTCAGAATTACACCTGTGTGTGACAGTGGTGAGGGGTATGGGCAAGTGTCCCTGTGAGAATTGAAGCTTATAAACTCCCATAATATTCAGAAACTGGTAGACAGAATCAGGCTGAGGTCCACCAGTAGAGTTTATTCTTAGGGACCACCAGTGATGTTGATATTTGGGGCCCACCAGTGGAGTTGATTCTTGGGGCCACCAGTGGAGCTGATTCTTGGGGCCACCAGAGGAGATGATTCTTGGGGCCACCAGTGGAGCTGATTCTTGGGGCCACCAGTGGAGTTGATTCTTGGGGACCACCAGTGGAGTTGATTCATGGGACCACCAGTGGAGATGATTCTTGGTGCCCACCAGTGGAGTTTATACTTGGGACCCACCAGTGAAGTTGATTCTTGGGCCCCACCAGTGGAGTTGATCCTTGGGCCTCACCAGTGAAGTTGATTCTTGGGCCCCACCAGTGGAGCTGATCCTTGGGGTCCACCAGTGGAGTTGATTATTGGGACCACCAGTGGAGTTGATTCTTGAGGCCCACCAGTGGAGTTGATTCATGGGACCCACCAGTGGAGTTGATTCTTGGCCCCACCAGTGAAGTTGATTCTTGGGCCCCACCAGTGGAGTTGATCCTTGGGTCTCACCAGTGAAGTTGATCTTGGGGCCACCAGTGGAGTTGGTTCTTGGGGCCCACCAGTGAAGATAATCCTTGGGGCCACCAGTGGAGTTGGTTCTTGGGGCCCACCAGTGAAGTTGATTCTTGGGCCCCACCAGTGGAGTTGATCCTTGGGGCCACCAGTGGAGTTGGTCCTTGGTTCTCACCAGTGAAGTTGATCCTTGGGGCCACTTGTGTAGTTGGTTCTTGGGGCCCACCAGTGAAGATTATCCTTGGGGCCACCATTGGAGTTGGTTCTTGGGGCCCCACCAGTGAAGTTGATTTTGGGCCCCACCAGTGAAGTAATCCTTGGGGCCACCAGTGGAGTTGGTTCTTGGGGCCCACCATAAGTTGATTCTTGGGCCCCACCAGTAGAGTTGATCCTTGGGTCTCACCATTGGAGTTGATCCTTGGTTCTCACCAGTGAAGTTGATCCTTGGGGCCACCAGTGGAGTTGGTTCTTGGGGCCCACCAGTGAAGTTGATTCTTGGGCCCCACCAGTAGAGTTGATCCTTAGGTCTCACCATTGGAGTTGATCCTTGGTTCTCACCAGTGAAGTTGATCCTTGGGGCCACCAGTGGAGTTGGTTCTTGGGGCCCACCAGTGAAGTTGATCCTTGGTTCTCACCAGTGAAGTTGATTCTTGGGTCTCACCCTTGGAGTTGATCCTTGGTTCTCACCAGTGAAGTTGATCCTCGGGGCCACCAGTGGAGTTGGTTCTTGGGTCCCACCAGTGGAGACGAATCTTGGGGCCCACCAGTGGAGTTGATTCACACACCGCACCACCAGAGTCAGACGCGCACAGCCTTGGCACACGCCTCCGACTCGCCATCTGCAGCGCTGTTCCATGTGTGCTGAGCGTCAGTGGAGAAAGTCAAAGCTACCTGCAGACTTTCTCCACTATAAATTCATGCTCAGGACTTATCACACTGCCCTTCACTGCGCCAAACAAAAATATTTCACCTCCCTCATCTCCACACTACACAACAACTCAAAACGTCTGTTTGACACCTTCCACTCCCTACTCAGGCCTAAAGCTCAGGACCCAGTCACTGACATCTGTGCTGACGACCTGGACACTCACTTCAAAGACAAAATTGAAAATATCCGGCAAAACATCACATCACAATCCCCAAATAATACCCATCCTGTCCCTCCCCACATGTCCTCTAATCTACTCTCAGCCCTTGACCCGACAACAGAGGAAGAAGTGTCCAGGCTTCTCTTGTCTGCTCGCCCCACCACTTACTCTAGTGACCCCATTCCCTCCCACCTTGTCCAGTCTATTTCTCCAGCTGTCCTCTCTCACCTTACTGCTATCTGTAACCTCTCTCTCTCCACTGGGATCTTTCCATCTTCCTTTAAACAGGCTACTATAACCCCCTTACTTAAAAAGCCCTCTCTGGACCCGTCCTGCGCTGCCAAATAACGAACCAGTCTCTAACCTGCCCTTCATCTCTAAACTCCTGGAACGCTTGGTCTACTCTCGCCTAATCCGCTATCTCTCTGCTAACTCTCTTCTTGACCCGCTGCAATCAGGTTTCCGCTCCCTACACTCCACGGAAACTGCCTTAGTTAAAGTCTCAAATGATCTCCTGACAGCAAAATCACAGGGCAAATACTCGTTGTTGCTTCTCTTGGATCTCTCTGCAGCATTTGACACTGTGGATCACCACCTTCTCCTCAGCATGCTCAGCACCATTGGCCTCCAGGACACCGCTCTCGCTTGGTTCTCATCCTACCTCTCTGACCGCTCCTTCAGTGTCTCATTTTCCGGTTCTACCTCCTCTCCTCTCCCTCTTGTTGTCGGGGTTCCTCAAGGATCCATTCTTGGTCCTCTCCTCTTCTCAATCTACACAGCCCCCATTGGAAAACCATCAGCAGATTTGCTTCCAGTACCATCTCTATGCGGATGACACCCAATTATACACCTCCTCCCGTGACATCACTCCAGCCCTGCTACAAAACACCAGTGACTGTCTGTCCGCTGTCTCTGACATCATGTCCTCTCTCCATCTGAAACTAAACCTCACTAAGACTGAACTTCTAGTCATCCCACCATCTACTAACAGACCTTACCCTGCTATTTCTCTCTCAGTGTGTGGCATCACCATAACTCCTAGGCAGCAGGCCCGCTGTCTGGGGGTTATACTAGACTCTGATCTGTCTTTCATCCCCTATATCCAATCCCTTGCCCGCTCCTGTCACCTGCACCTCAAGAACATCTCCAGAATCCGTCCTTTTCTCACTGTGGAAACAACTCAAACTCTCATTGTTGCTCTCATTCATTCTCGTCTTGACTACTGTAACTCCTTGCTTATCGGCCTCCCACTGTGCAAACTCTCCCCTCTCCAATCTGTCCAGAATGCAGCAGCCAGGCTTGTCTTTCTTTCCAGCCGCTATACTGATGCCTCTACCCTGTGTCAGTCTCTGCACTGGCTGCCTATTCAGTACAGAATACAACATAAACTCATCACTCTCACACATAAGGCTCTCCACAGTGCTGCACCCCCTACATCTCCTCCCTCATCTCTGTCTACCACCCTAGCCACTCTCTCCGCTCTGCTACTGATCTAAGACTACACATCTCACTCATCCGAACCTCCCATGCCCGTTTCCAAGATTTCGCACGTGCTGCACCAGTTCTCTGGAACATGTGATCAGGCACACTCACAACCCTCACAGTTTTAAGGGCGCTCTGAAAACCCATCTTCTTAGACAAGTATATCAAGATCCCTAATTGTTAACCCTCCAAATTCTGTCACACATTCATCACTTCCTGCACTTTGGCACCCACAGGCACTTATCTGTATATAGATGTATGGTTGGGATGGCAGGTTCATCCACATTTTATGTATACTACCCCATATTTATGTAACATGGCTGGACCATTGTAAACCATGCACTTGTCACCCTTTGTTTCACCCATACACCCTAATAGATTGTAAGCTCTTGCGAGCAGGGCCCTCACACCTCGTGTCTCATTTGTCAGTAGCTTTTTTTATAATGTAATGTCTGGTTTGTCTGTGCTTATTCCCTCTATATTGTAAAGTGCTGCGGAATATGTTGGCGCTATATAAATAAAGATTATTATTCTTATTATTAGGTCCCACCAATGGAGTTGGATCTTGGGGGCCACCAGTGGAGATGATTCTTTGGGCCTACCAGTGGACATGATTATTGGGGCCCACCAGTGGAGTTGGTTCTTGGGAGCCACCAGAGGAGATAATTCATGGGGCCCACCAGTGGAGTTGATTCTTGGGGCCACCAGTGGAGTTGATTCTTAGGACCCACCAGTGGAGTTGATTCTTGGGACCCACCAGTGGAGATGATGCTTGGGGTCCACCAGTGGAGATGATTCTTGGGGCCCACCAGTGGAGTTGATTCTTGGGGCCCACCAGTGGAGTTGATTCTTGGGGCCCACCAGTGGAGATGATTCTTGGGACCCACCAGTGGAGTTGATTATTGGGTCACACCAGTGGAGTTGATTCTTGGGACCCACCAGTGGAGTTGATTCTTAGGACTCACCAGTGGAGATGATGCTTGAGGTCCACCAGTGGAGTTGATTCTTGGGGCCACCATTGGCATTAATTCTTGAGGCCACCAGTGGAGATGATTCTTGTGACCCACCAGTGGAGTTGATTCTTGGAGCCACCAGTGGAGATGATTTGTGACCCCCCAGGGGAAAATGATTCTTGGAGCCACCAATGGAGATGATTCTTGGACCCACCAGTAGAGTTGATTCTTGGAGCCACCAGTGGAGTTGATTCTTGGGGCCACCAGTGGAGATGATTCTTGGTGCCACCAGTGGAGTTGATTCTTGGGGCCACCAGTGGAGATGATGCTTGAGGCCCACCAGTGGAGTTGATTCTTGTGGTCACCTGTGGAGATGAATCTTGTGGCACACAAGTGGAGTTGATTCTTAGAGGCCCTCCAGTGGAGCTGATTCTTTGGGCCCACCACTGGAGTTGCCTCTTTCTTTAGCCTCTTTTTCTGCCTTTCTCCCTGAAGGGCTACCCCAGGCCTGCTGTTCTCAGGGGCTCACCATACCTTGGGACCCACCAGGGGTTTTCCTGTGCTTCCCTTTGGGCCAGTCTGCACCTAGACAGTGTGCTGAACTTCTGAGGTCAAGACTCTTCTTGTCATTCTGCAATTGTGCTGTCTCAGAGCTGAGGGTTTGTGAAGGCAATCCTCTGCGAGCTAAACAGCTTGTGCACGAGACTCATAGGGTCCATTGATACTGGGCAGATCGACTGCAGATTCTCCACAGATAATAAGAAAAATAAAATCTGCAGCATTTTTGCTATATATAAATACCCAAAGATCCACACTGATCGGCGCAGATTTTGTTAGGCTCGGTCCACACATCAAAGTGAAAAAGCCGTCCAAAGTCCGACAGCATTTTGCTGGACTGCGCTTTTTTTCCCAGCAGCCGAGTACATTAGGGCTGCGGGAATCCGACGTCGTTGCTGCAGAATATAGAATATTTTTTTGTTTTGGGTTTCCCTCCACGCAGCGCGGATTTTCTATTGTGGGCTACACAGCACAGGCGATGGTCGGTTTTTCAGCAGATTCAATATACTGAATCCACTGAAAATCCTGTGCTGTATACACTGAGTCCTACAGATTTATTAAGGATTTTACTGCGAATGTTACTGCTAATATATTTTTTACATTGACTTCAATAGAAGAAAGCAAAATCCACAAATAAACCTTTCCTGAGAATTTGAGTGTGGATTTTGCCATCTCCAACTGAAGTCAATGTAGAAATATGGATTGTTTTCGTGCAGATTTCTTCAGATCCGCCCAGTGTGAATGCACCTGTAGAGTAAACCCGCACTGATACACTGAAACAAGCAGGGTAGGACAAAGATTTGTGCAGCTGCTCCTGAATTGTAACAAACCCTCAGCTGTGAGAAGTAGTAGGTCAGGGCATAAGATTTTTTGGAGGATGTGGGGTCTAACTCAGGAAACCTGCACATGGTGATATTGGTTTGTTATACATGCGGTGCTGTTCCTCTGCAAGATATATTAGGTCAGGACAGATTTTTTTCAGCCTCTGAATGTAAACCATAACATTTCAATTCACTGACAGCAATCAGAGATCTTGAAAAAAATGTTGACTTGAAACACAAAAGATATTAGAAAGTTGCAGAACTTTTCATTCGACACCAATTAAAGGGGTTTTGCCACAGAGTGAGTTCCTTACCTCTTATCTGCTCAGCAGAGAAAATAAACAAAGCATGCTGAGTCATGAACGGCTGCAGGGGTGAGAGGGGGGTGAGCAGAGAGCGAGGAAGAAGGGAGCGTCTGCAATGTTTACTCAAATAAATACATTACAGCCAGTGGATTCTCTATACAGCAGACAGCCTCATACACTGCACTTTCTCCCAGCCCCTTGCAAGCTCCTTCATGTTCCCTGTCATCAGATAAGAAGTGCAAACAGGCAAGTGCAGCCAGATCAGCTCCAGTTAGTGTCCTGGTCATGTCTAATGTAAACTTTCAGGAAACTAAGGGAGACTGAGCAATGCTGTAGCTCTCACAGGCTTCACTTTTTGTAATCGCATATATTTAGAAAAGTGATTAAATACCCATTTTGGAGGATCCCACATCAACATTACATCATGGCAAAAACCCTTTAAGCTTTATTGCTATTAATCTACACAGGGGGACGATGTCGCGTCGTGAATTGTTGGGGTCTTTTTGGAAGACGCGGTGGGGGTGATTGTTACATTTTTTACATAATTTCATTTTTATAGCTCATGAATTATATCTAAGTCGTCTTCCACTGTTATGGATTCCACGGCTGCGGTGGGGGAGGGGAGGGGTCCATAAAAGCCTCAGCTGCTGTCAGGAAAAACTTAAATTAGTGCTTGTGGCTTCTCCAAATTTAGGTTCTTGTTGGTTGTAAGTGGTCAAGAAATTAATCAGAGGCTTCAGTGAGGGGGGAGGGTAATCACTGCTGATACATATCATCCACCTGGCCCTGAACTGACAGATATCACTGGTGCAGAGGGAGAGGGGGTCAGTGACAGGCGGATGAGGGGGGAGGGGGGAGGGCTGGTGGGGGGGCCCAGGCGGCCATTGTTACTCCAGGTTCATTCAGTGCAACAAACATCTGATCTGTAAATCAAGGAGAATGAAACTTCTTCAACTTTCTTATATACTTTAGGCGACATGTATGATATTTGCCGTCCAGGCGCCCCTTTTTATGCGCATTATATTAGTCTAGAATGCGCCTTATTTATGAACCTGCTCTACTGCGGGTCATAAATCAGGTGCATTCTAGTGCTAGGACGACACTTCTGGCTCAGGTAAACCACTTTGAATGTGCTCTACCTGTTCCAGCAGTAATGCGCCTAGAATTGCCGTAATGAAGCTATAGATCTATAGCTTCGTGCGGTTCTGGTGCGCCCTGCCTCCCACAGGCCCACCGAAATCAGACGCATTACAAATGCACCGGGAGATTTAAAACTATAGCGAATGGGGTTGCGCTAGATGTTGGGCTGAAAAGATGCCTGACTTCTGCCGCAGCCCCTTTCATACATGTCACCCTTTATGTTTCAATGACTGGAATGAATGGAAACAATCTTTGTTTGTATCTAGAGGTTAAAAACACCTATAAACCAAAAGCTTTGTACAGCTGAGGGTAGAGGTATAGCAGGTGTCAGACTGGGTGTCTCAGCCCCACCAGTGAAAATGTTTCTTGGGGCCTCCACTGGAGTTGGTTCTTAGGGCAACAAGTGAAGTTGATTCTTAGGGCTCACCAGTGAAATAGATTTCTGACGCCCACCAGTGGAGCTAATTCCTGGGGCCAACTAGTGAAGTTGATTCTTGGGACCCACCAAAGTAGATGATTCCTGGGTCCCACCAGTGGAGTTGATTCTTTGCGCCACCAGTGGAGTTGGTTCTTGGGGCCCACCAGTGGAGTTGGTTCTTGGGGCCCACCAGTGGAGCTGATTCTTGGGTCCCACCAGTGGAGCTGATTCTTGGGGCAACCAGTGGAGTTGATACTTGGGGCCCACCAGTGGAGCTGATTCTTGAGGCCCACAAGTGTAGCTGATTCTTGGGGCCCACCAGTAGAGATGAATCTTGGGCCCCACCAGTGGAGTTGGTTCTTGGGGCCCACCAGTGGAGTTGGTTCTTGGGGCCCACCAGTGAGTTGGTTTCTTGGGGCCACCATGGAGCTATTCTTGGGGCCCCCAGTGGAGCTGATTCTTGGGGCCACCAGTGGAGCTGATTCTTGGGGCCCACCAGCGGAGATGATTCTTGGGGCCCACCAGCGGAGATGATTCTTGGGGCCATCAGTGGAGTTGATTCTTGGGGCCACCAGTGGAGTTGATTCTTGGCGCCCACCAGTGGAGTTGATTCTTGGGTCCCACCAGTGGAGCTGATTCCTGAGGCCCAGTAGTGAAGTTGATTCTTGGGGCTCACCAAAGTAGATTATTCCTGGGGCCCCACCAGTGGAGTTGATTCTTGATTCTCAACAGTGTAGTTGATTCTTGGGGCCACCAGTGGAGATGATTCATATGGCCACCAGTGGAGATGATTCTTGGGGCCACCAGTAGAAATGATTCTTGGGGCCACAAGTGGAGATGATTCTTGGGGCCACCAGTGGAGTTGATTCTTGAGGCCACTAGTGGAGTTGATTCTTCGCGCCACCAGTAGAGATGATTCTTGGGGCCACCAGTGGAGATGATTCTTGAGGCCAAAAGTGGAGATGATTCTTGGGGCCACCAGTAGAGTTGAATCTTGGGGCCACCAATGGAGTTGATTCTTGGGGAACCAGTGAAGTTAATACTTCGGACCCACTGGTGGAGTTGATTCTTGGGGCCCATTTTACAGCTCTTGCACATATCTCTTCTCTTCATTTATCCCTGAATAGCATTCCCAGGCTTGACCAAGTGCCAACCATGCCTAGGTGCCCACCAAGGGTTTTCCTTGTTCTCTTGTGGCCCAGTCCGAGTCTGGCTGTCACTATAAGAAGTGCAGAGGTAGTTGATGCATATGGGCCCTGGTGTCTAGAGGGACCAGAAGAGACTTGTTAAATAACAACACACTAGTGCTATAAATTGCACGTGATAGTTGAGGGGCTCACTGTTATATTTTGTATAGGGTTCTGTAGTCCCAAGCTACACCCATGGTTTAGGATTTTCTAGAATTGTGGTAAACAGCTTTGAATCCAGATTGATACATTTCACCTGCTCAGATACATTGTAGCACTCAGGACAAGAGAGATTTGTGCTGTTGTTGTGTTTCTCTCATACCGGATATAAGTGTAACAAACCCTCAGCTGTAAGCAATAAGAGGTCTGCTCAAGTTCATGGGAGTGTGGTTTAGTTTGATGAAAACATGAGATAAACTTACACAGCATAAATAGAAAAGGTATAGAAAAGGATAGTAAGACTCAGACCTCTGACTAGTGGCGTAACTATAGGAGTAGTCACAGTTGAGGCTCAAACTTCTCTGTACCTCCCTGCACTTGTCTCTATGATCATAGAAAAGGTTGTATAGTTGTATAGTTATAAGTGCACAGTCAAAATTGTGTGGTCATACAGTTATGGCTGCACTGTCTTCTCTGTCCCTAATTGCACTTATCTCTATGATCAGTGCTGGGACAAAACAGGAAGTAACCGGCAGGACTATGTCTGACTCTTGAGAGGTGAGTAACCACTTGCCCCCTGGTAGCATTAACCATTCCACTGCCTTCCATTTTGGTAGAACATTAGCAATCCTTACACTAACCCCTTCAATGCCCTAGGCCACCATTGATCCTTACATTAACCCTTTTCCTTTCCTAGATCTCCAAGGATCCTTATATTAACCCCCTCACTGCTTCAGTCCATCAATGATCCTTACATTCACCCCCTCACTGCAATAGTCTATCAAAGATCCTTACATTCACACCCTCACTGCCCTAGTAAATCAAGAATCCTTACATTAACCCCCTCATTGCCCTAGTCCATCAAGGATCCTTACATTAATCCCCTCACTGCAATAGTCTGACAAGGACCTTTATACTAACCCCCTCACTGCCCTAGGCCACCAAGGATCCTTACATTAACCCTCTCACTGTCCTAGATCACAAAGGATCCTATAATTAACCCACTCACTGACTCAGGCCACCAAGAATTCTTACATTAATTCCTTTACTGCCCCAGATCCCCAATGATTCTTACATTAACACCTTATTGCCCTAGAGCTCCAAGGATCCTTACATTAACTCCCTCACTCTCCTAGTCCATCAAGTATCCTTACATTAACCCCCCACTCTCCTAGTTTATTAAGTATCCTTACATAACCCCCCCACTGTCCTGGTCCATTAAGGATCCTTACATTAACCCCTACTCTCCTAGTTCATCAAAGATCCTTATATTAACTCCCTTAATGCCCTATTCCATCAAGGGTCCTAACATTCACCCCCTCACTGCCCTAGACCACCATGTATACTAACATTAAATCAGGGGCGAGGTGTGCTGTTTTTCTGTATAGTCCTAGCATACAGGTACGGCAGCCATAATGAAGAAAAATGCTTATGAGAAATGGGTCTAATATGATGTAAGTTGCATCCACTGTTTTTCCTTAATACCGTACTGGTGATAAAGGTGCCCCATGTGTTCAGGATCTCCACTCCAGTACCCTCTCACTGGCCTGCATGGCTCACTGCTGCCCAATACAGGAGAGTGAGGGCATTACAATAGCTGGATCGCACCTTGCATCCTATGCTGGACATCTCTGTCGTCCTAGCTGTGCCTCCACCGTCCAGGGCCCAATGTCCTTTAAAATGTGCACATGAAACAGCAGAATTTTCTGGCTTTGTCCCAATGGCTTTTTGATGCCAGAGAATCGCTGCAGGGACCACAGTGTCATCCTGCGCGTCCTCTGCGTCGTAGACATTGGGCGATGTATAATTCCCAATCACAGCGCAGCACAGGGGTAAGAAGAGACCAGATGAAAGTGAAGTCTCCCAGCGAGCAAACAGCACCATAAAGCTCAGCCACATAGCGTCATTCCGTGCAAACTGATATTCCCAATTCCAACAATGCAGCCTCATTTTCTTACACTGTTAATTCTGACATTAATAAGAGATCAGGACATAAAGGAAAAGGCCCTAAAGGAGAATTGTCAAGAAGTTTTATGCTTTGGATTCCACCAATTTGCCAGTTTTTTGGCAAAAGTCAAAAAAAGAATCGACTCTAGTGTTGTTTGAGGGGCTTTAGGCCTATGTTGTGGTCTGACAATCCATACACTGTCACCTCCAGGGACTTCACCATAAGGCGAGTGTAATAGTAGAAGAAAGTGATGTTGGACAGGACATGAGGCCTGAAGTTATACTTAGCCAGGCCTAGTGTAGGCGCTTAGGAGTTATAGACAGCTACTTTTAGGCTAACCAATTTAAGTATCTAGCAGGGCGTGGTACATGAATAACTATCAAACTACAGTGATCACACTCCATCATCAAGACTCCTCATGGGCGGGCAACCGGCAGTGATAACGTTCCACCTCCATCATCCATCATCTTCAGGTCCTGGGATCTGCAATTATCACTATTCCCTTCCATCATCGAGATTCTTCTGGGTTGGTGATCAGTAGTGATCACTTTACACTCCCATCATTCAGAACCCTCAGGGGTGGGGATCAGTAATGATCACTCTCAACTTCCATCACTCAGACTCCTCGGGACAAGAATAAGCAGTGATCACTCTCCACCTACATCATCCAGACTCCTCAGGGGTGGGGATATACAGTGATCACTCTCCACCTACATCATCCAGACTCCTCAGGGGTGAGGATATACAGTGATCACTCTCCACCTTCATCTTTCAGACTCCTCAGGGGTGAGGATATACAGTGATCACTCTCCACCTTCATCTTTCAGACTCCTCAGGGGTGAGGATATACAGTGATCACTCTCTATCTACATCATTCTGACTCCTCAGGGGTGGGGATATACAGTGATCACTCTCCACCTACATCATTCAGACTCCTCAGGGGTGGGGATATACAGTGATCACTCTCCTCCTACATCATTCAGACTCCTCAGGGGTGCGGATATACAGTGGTCACTCTCCAGCCTCATCATCCAGACTCCTCAGGTGTGAGGATATACAGTGATCACTCTCCACCTACATCATCCAGACTCCTCAGGGGTGGGGATATACAGTGATCACTCTCCACCTACATCATTCAGACTCCTCAGGGGTGGGGATATACAGTGATCACTCTCCACCTACATCATTCTGACTCCTCAGGGGTGGGGATATACAGTGATCACTCTCCACCTACATCATTCAGACTCCTCAGGGGTGAGGATATACAGTGATCACTCTCCATCTACATCATTCTGACTGCTCAGGGGCGCAGACATACAGTGATCACTCTCCACCTACATCATTTAGACTCCTCAGGGGCAGGGATATACAGTGATCACTATCACTATGATCACTATGATCATAGAAAAGGTTGTATAGTTGTATAGTTATAAGTGCACAGTCAAAATTGTGTGGTCATACAGTTATGGCTGCACTGTCTTCTCTGTCCCTAATTGCACTTATCTCTATGATCAGTGCTGGGACAAAACAGGAAGTAACCGGCAGGACTATGTCTGACTCTTGAGAGGTGAGTAACCACTCGCCCCCTGGTAGCATTAACCATTCCACTGCCTTCCATTTTGGTAGAACATTAGCAATCCTTACACTAACCCCTTCAATGCCCTAGGCCACCAATGATCCTTACATTAACCCTTTTCCTTTCCTAGATCTCCAAGGATCCTTATATTAACCCCCTCACTGCTTCAGTCCATCAATGATCCTTACATTCACCCCCTCACTGCAATAGTCTATCAAAGATCCTTACATTCACACCCTCCCTGCCCTAGTAAATCAAGAATCCTTACATTAACCCCCTCATTGCCCTAGTCCATCAAGGATCCTTACATTAATCCCCTCACTGCAATAGTCTGACAAGGACCTTTATACTAACCCCCTCACTGCCCTAGGCCACCAAGGATCCTTACATTAACCCTCTCACTGTCCTAGATCACAAAGGATCCTTACATTAACCCACTCACTGACTCAGGTCACCAATAATTCTTACATTAATTCCTTTACTGCCCTAGATCCCCAATGATTCTTACATTAACACCTTATTGCCCTAGAGTTCCAAGGATCCTTACATTAACTCCCTCACTCTTCCAGTCCATCAAGTATCTTTACATTAACCCCCCACTCTCCTAGTGTATTAAGGATCCTTACATTAACCCCCCACTGTCCTGGTCCATTAAGGATCCTTACATTAACCCCCTACTCTCCTAGTTCATCAAAGATCCTTATATTAACTCCCTTAATGCCCTATTCCATCAAGGATCCTAACATTCACCCCCTCACTGCCCTAGACCACCATGTATACTAACATTAAATCAGGGGTGAGGTGTGCTGTTTTTCTGTATAGTCCTAGCATACAGGTACGGCAGCCATAATGAAGAAAAATGTTTATGAGAAATGGGTCTAATATGATGTAAGTTGCATCACTGTTTTTCCTTAATACCGCACTGGTGATAAAGGTGCCCCATGTGTTCAGGATCTCCACTCCAGTACCCTCTCACTGGCCTGCATGGCTCACTACTGCCCAATACAGGAGAGTGAGGGCATTACAATTAGCTGGATCGCACCTTGCATCCTATGCTGGACATCTCTGTCGTCCTAGCTGTGCCTCCACCGTCCAGGGCCCAATGTCCTTTAAAATGTGCACATGAAACAGCAGAATTTTCTGGCTTTGTCCCAATGGCTTTTTGATGCCAGAGAATCGCTGCAGGGACCACAGTGTCATCCTGCGCGTCCTCTGCGTCGTAGACATTGGGCGATGTATAATTCCCAATCACAGCGCAGCACAGGGGTAAGAAGAGACCAGATGAAAGTGACGTCTCCCAGCGAGCAAACAGCACCATAAAGCTCAGCCACATAGCGTCATTCCGTGCAAACTGATATTCCCAATTCCAACAATGCAGCCTCATTTTCTTACACTGTTAATTCTGACATTAATAAGAGATCAGGACATAAAGCAAATGGCCCTAAAGGAGAATTGTCAAGATTTTTTATGTTTTGGTTTCCACAATTTTGCCTGTTTTTTGGAAAATGAAAAAAAAAGAATCGACTCTAGTGTTGTTTGAGGGGCTTTAGGCCTATGTTGTGGTCTGACAATCCATACACTGTCACCTCCAGGGACTTCACCATAAGGCGAGTGTAATAGTAGAAGAAAGTGATGTTGGACAGGACATGAGGCCTGAAGTTATAATTAGCCAGGCCTAATGTAGGCGCTTAGGAGTTATAGACAGCTACTTTTAGGCTAACCAATTTAAGTATCTAGCAGGGCGTGGTACATGAATAACTATCAAACTACAGTGATCACACTCCATCATCTAGACTCCTCAGGGGCGGGCAACCTGCAGTGATAACTTTCCACCTCCATCATCCATCATCTTCAGGTCCTGGGATCTGCAATTATCACTATTCCCTTCCATCATCGAGATTCTTCTGGGTTGGTGATCAGTAGTGATCACTTTACACTCCCATCATTCAGAACCCTCAGGGGTGGGGATCAGTAGTGATCACTCTCAACTTCCATCACTCAGACTCCTCGGGACAAGAATAAGCAGTGATCACTCTCCTCCTACATCATTCAGACTCCTCAGGGGTGAGGATATACAGTGATCACTCTCCTCCTACATCATTCAGACTCCTCAGGGGGTGCGGATATACAGTGATCACTCTAAACACCCTTCATCTTTCAGATCCTCAGGGGTGAGGGATATACGGTGATCAAATCTCCCCCCTTCATTTTCAGAACTCCTCAGGGTGAGGATTACAGTGATCACTCTCCTCCTACATCATTCTGACTCCTCATTGGCGAGGATATACAGTGATCACTCTCCTCCTACATCATCCAGACTCCTCAGGGGCGAGGATATACAGTGATCACTCTCCTCCTACATCATCCAGACTCCTCAGGGGTGCAGATATACAGTGATCACTCTCCAGCCTCATGCTCCAGACTCCTCAGGTGTGAGGATATACAGTGATCACTCTCCACCTTCATCTTTCAGACTCCTCAGGGGTCAGGATATACAGTGATCACTCTCCACCTTCATCTTTCAGACTCCTCAGGGGTGAGGATATACAGTGATTACTCTCCACCTACATTATTCTGACTCCTCAGGGGTGGGGATATACAGTGATCACTCTCCACCTACATCATCCAGACTCCTCAGGGGCGAGGATATACAGTGATCACTCTCCACCTACATCATCCAGACTCCTCAGGGGCGCAGAAATACAGTGATCACTCTCCACCTACATCATTTAGACTCCTCAGGGGCGGGGGATATACAGGGGGATCACTATCACAAATGAACACATGATCATAAAAAAAAGGGTTTGTAATTTTTGTTTTAATTATAAGTCCCACAGTAAAAAATTGTTTTGGTCATACGGGTTATGGGTGCCCTGTCTTCTCTGTCCCTAATTGCATTATCTCTATATCAGTCCCTGGGACAAAACAGGAAGAACCCGGGCCGGGACTATGTCTGATTTCTTGAAGGTGGAAACCCACTCCCCCCCTGTACTTTTCCCAAATTCCCAAATTTCCCCTTCCTTTTTGGGAAAAAAACCCAAAACCCAATCCTTACAAAAACCCCTTTTCAATGCCCTGGGCCCCCAATAAAATCTTAAACTTTAAACCCCTTTTTCCCTTTCCTGGGATCAAAAAGGGATCCTTATTTTAAAACCCCCTAAATTGTTTCCCGGCCCATCAATAATCCCCCATTCTCCCCCCCTTTCCACTGCAATAGTTTTATAAAAGACCTTACTTTCACCCCCCTAAACTCCCCCTATTAAATTTCAAAAATTTCCCTTACTTTAAAACCCCCTCATTCCCCAAATCCATAAAGGGGATCCTTACATTAACCCCCTCACTCCCAATAGTCGGACAAGGACCTTTTTTACTAACCCCCTCACGGGCCCTAGGCCCCCAAAGGGAAACCCTTTTACATTAACCCTCTCATTTGCCAAATCAAAAAGAGGATCCTTAAATTAAACCCCAACTCACTGACCAGGCCCCCCAAAAATTTTTTAAATTTAATTTCCTTTTAAATCCCCCAGTTTCCCCCAATGTTTCTTACATTAACCCCTTATTCCCCTAGAGCCCAAGGACCCTTTTTACTTTAACTCCCCCCCCAACTCTCCTAGCCCATAAATATCCTTACTTTAACCCCCCCCCTTCTCCCTAGTGTTTTAAAGGAAATCCTTACTTTAAACCCCCCCCTGCCCCGGGGCCCCATTAAGGATCTTTACAAAACCCCCCTACTCCCCCTGGGTTCATCAAAGATCCTTATATTAAACATTAAATTCCCCCATATTCCTCAAGGATCCTAACATTCCCCCCCCTCACTCCCTTTTGACCACCATGTAAACTAAAAATTTAAAATCGGGGGTGGGGTTTGCTTTTTTTTCTGTTATTTCCTTTTGGGCATCCCAGTACGGAAAGCCAAAATTGAAAAAAAATGTTTTATAGAAATGGGGTTTTAATATGATGTAATTTGCATCACTGTTTTTCCCTTAATACCGCAGGGTGTTTAAGGTCCCCCAATGTGTTCGGGATCTCCATTTCCCAGAAACCCTCTCCCCGGGCCTGCATGGTCACTATGCCCAATACGGGAGGAGTAAAGGGTTTAAACAATTAGCTGGATCGCACCTTGCATCCTATCCCGGAAAATCTCTGTCGCCCCCCTAGCTGTGCCTCCCCCTTTCCAGGGCCCAATGCCCTTTAAATGTGCCCATGAAACAGCAAAAATTTTTTTGGCTTTATCCCTGGCTTTTTTAAAGCCAAAAGAATCGCTGCAGGGCCCCACAGTGCCATCCTGCCGCCCCTCTGCGCCTTACATGGGCGTTTGTAAATTCCCCCAATCAAAAGCGAAAGAAAAAGGGGTTAAGACGATCCCCAAGATAAAGTGAAGCCCCTCCCAGCGACCCAAACAGCACCGAAAAACCCGGCCACATAGCTTTCATTCCGTGCAAATTTGATATTCCCCAAATTTTTCCAACAAGGGGCAGCCTCATTTTCTTAAAATGTAAATTTTCGGGAAATTAATAAGAGATCGGGAAAATAAAGGGAAAAAGGGGCCCTAAGGGAGAATTGTCAAGAAGTTTTATGCTTTGGTTTTCCCCCCAATTTGGGGCCCGGGTTTTTTTGGCAAAGTCAAAAAAAAGGAAGGACTCTAGTTTTTGTTTGAGGGTTTGGGCCCTATGTTGGGGTTTTTCTGACAACCCTACACTTCCCTCCGTCCGGGGTTTTCCCCCAATAAGGCGGTGTAATGTAAGAAAAAGTGAGGTTGGGACAGGACAAAAGGCCTAAATTTTAAAATTAGCCAGGCGAAATTAGGGTTTTTGGAGTTATAACCGTTTTTTTTAAGCAAACCCAAATTTTTAAAAGTATTTTAGCAGGGGTTGGTACATGAAAAACTTTTTCCAAACTACGTAAATCACCCCCACCATCTGACTCCTCAGGGCGGGGAAAAACCTCAGTGAAAAATTTTCCCACCCCCCATCATCCACCCTTTTTCGGGTCCCTGGGATCTCCCAATTACCCACTATTCCCCTTCCATCATCAGATATTTTCTGGGTTGGGCCCCCCATTGTGATCACTTTTAACCCCCCAATAAATTCAAAAACCCTCAGGGGGGGGAAATAAAGTAGTGATCCTCTCCAACCCTTTCCCATAAATCAGACCCCTCGGGACAAGAAAAAGGGCGGGGTGTTTCCTCTCCCCCCTACTTCTTCGGACTCCCCCGGGGGGTGGGGGAATTAACAGTGATCACTCTCCCCCTCCCTTTAAACCAAAGACCCTCGGGGGTGGGGATTTTAAGTGTCACTTTTCCTCCTACATCATTTTTTCTACCCCTCAGGGGGCGGAAATCCAGTGGTCCATTTCCCCACCTCCATAAATCCAAAACCCTTAGGGGCGAGCACATACAGTGTCACTCCCCCCCTTTCCCCCCCCCCCTACATCTTTATTGAACTCCTCAGGGGGGGGGAATAACAGTGTTAAAACTTTTCCCCCTAAATCATTCCCACTCCTCAGGGGCGGGGGATATACGGGGAAATCCCTTTTCCTCCAACATCATCCGGGACCCCCTCAGGAGCGGGGAAATTTTCAGTGATCACTTCCTCCACATAAACCCAATCCTAATGGGGCGAAAAAATTTACCAGTGAACCACTTTTCCTGCTACATCAGCGACTCCTCCGGGGTGCAGATATCCCCAGGGGATCCCCTCTCCACCTACATCACCCAAAACCTCCTCAGGGGGGGATATACAGTGACATCCCCCCCCCTACATCATCCAGACTCCTCGGGGTTTAGGAATTTAAGGTTCCCCTCTCCACCTTCACTTTTCGACCCCTCAGGGGTGGGGATATACATTGATCCCCTTTTAAAACAAATTTTCAATTTGGGGAACCCCTCGGGGAGGGGGCTATACAGTGTTCACTCTCCAACTACATAAATCCAGACTCCTCAGGGGGGGGAAAAATAAAACAGTGATCCATCCCCAAAAATTTAAAATTCATTCAGATTCCCAGGGGTTAGGATTTACAATGATCACTCTCCATCTAAATCTTTTTTACTGCTGGGGGGCGCAGACATACAGGGGATCACTCCCCCCTTTACATCATTTAGACTCCTCAGGGGGGGTATAAATTTGATCACTCCCCCAAACCTACATCACCCAGCCCCCCCCTCAGGGGTTGGGGATATCCCAGGGGGATCACCCCTCCACCTACATCTTTTAAAGACTCCTCGGGGTGGGGATATACAGTGATCCCCTTCTCCACCCCTCCCACATTTCTTACCCCTTCAGGGGTTTGGGGAAAATTAAGTAAATTCACTCCCCACCACATCATTCTATCCTAGGGGTGGGGAAATAAAACGGTGACCCATTTCTCCACCTACATCATTTAAATTCCTCGGGGGGGGGAAAATTTTTACAGAAAACACTCTCCACCTACATATTCAACCCCCGGGGGGTGGGGATATAAAAGGGACCCACTCTCCATTTTATCATTCGACTTCCCAAGGGGGGCCGGGGAAATTTTCAGTGATCCACTCTCCCCCCTTTACATCATCCGGGACTCCCTCAGGGCGGGAAATATAAAGTGATCACTCTCCCCCTTCATTTTAGACCCTCGGGGGTGGGGGAATATACAGTGATCACCTCCCCCCTTTCCCATTTTTCCCGACCCCTGGGGGTGAGGATTACAGTGACCCACTTTTCTATCAAATTTTTTTTCTGATCCTCAGGGGGGGGATATACAGTGATCCTCTCCCCCCACATCATTCGGAACCCCTCGGGGCAGGTTTTAAAAACAGGGGATCACTCTCCTCCTACATAAATTCCCAGAACCCCTCAGGGGTGCGGTTTAACAGTAAATCCCCCTTTTCCAGCCTCATGATCCAAACCCCTCAGGGGGGAGGATATACAGTGTCACTCCCCAAACCTTCAATTTCCCAGACTCCTCGGGGGTTTCGGGGGATATACGGGTTGATCACTCCCCAAATTTCCCATCTTTAAAACCCCTCAGGGGTGGGGATATACAGTAAATTATTCCCCAAAACCTAATTTTTCGGGACTCCTTTCGGGGGTGGGGTTTAAAACAGGATCACTCCCCATTTTTCCCATGTTCGGGACACCCACGGGGGGAAAAGGATATACAGTGATCACTCCCCCAAACCTACATCATCCAAAAACTCCTCAGGGTTGGGGAAAGAAACAGTGACCCCCTCCCCAAACCTACATCATCCGGACCCCTTAAAGGGGGGGATATACGGGTGTTTAAACCTCTCCACCTACATAAACCCAAACCCTCGGGGGTGAGGATTACAGTGATACTCTCCACCACATCTTCCAAAATTCCCCCAGGGGCAAGGATATACAGTGATAAACCCCCCAAACCTTCTTTCTTTAAACCGACTCCCACGGGGAGGGGAATATACATGCCACTCTCTATTTTCATAAATTCTGATTTCCTCAGGGGGGGGATATACAGGATCACTCTCCTCCACACCCATTCAGAATCCTCAGGGGTGGGGATATAAAAGTGGCCCCCTCCCCAAGCCTCATCACCCAAAGACTCCTCGGGTTTGGTGAGGTTTATACAGTGATCACTCCCCCAACCTTCATCTTTGGGACCCTCGGGTTGGGGGATTTTCAGGGGTCCCCTCTCCCCACCTACATTATTTGACCCCCTCAGGGGGGGGGATATACATGATCCACCCCTCCCCCTTTCATTTTTTCAGACTCCCCCAGGGGGTGGGGTTTATACAGTGATCCCTCCCCCAAACTACATTCATTCTGACTCCCTAAAGGGGGCGCAAAAACTTTACAGTAAATCACTCTCCACCAAACTAAATTTGGGACTCCTAAAGGGGCGGGTAATACAGTGATCACTCTCCACCAAACATCTTTTCAGAACTCCTGGGGGGTGGGGATATACAGTGTCACTCTCCCCTTATATCATTCTGACTCCCCCCCCGGGGGCCCGGGGTATACATTGATCATCTCCCCTACACCCATCCGGGAATCCTCAGGGGCGGGGAAATATACAGGGGAATCACTCCCCCCACCTTCATTTTTCGGACCCCTTTCGGGGGGTGACCCCTTTATACAGTGATCACTCCCCAAACCTTCATTTTTTCAGACTCCCCCGGGGGTGTAGGATATAAAAGTGATCACTCTCTTTTAAAACATCATTCTGACCCCTTCGGGGGTTGGGGATATACAGTGATCACTCATCCCCCAAACATCATTCTGACTCCTCAGGGGCGGGGGTTAATACAGTGTTTCATCTCCCCCTCCCCATCATTAAAGACTCCCCTGGGGTTTGGGATATACAGGGGGGCACTTACACCCTCATGATCCAGCCCTCCTCAGGTGTGAGGTTTTATACAGGGGGTTTCCACCCCTCCAAACCTTCTTCTTTCGACCCCTCAGGGGTAAAGGGTTTATACAGTGATCAAATCCCCCCTTCCCTCTTTCAGACTCCTCGGGGGTGGGTATAAAAGTGATTACTCTCCCCCTACATTATTCTAAAACCCCCCAGGGGTGGGGAAAACAGTTTTCACTCCCACTTTTCACTTTAAAGGACCCCAAACGGGGGGGCAAGGGATATACAGTGATCACTTCCCCCCTCCCATCATCCAGATCCTCGGGGGTGAGGATAAAACCAGGGGATCACTTTTCCCCCCTACATCACCCAAACCTCCTCAGGGGGGGGGATTTTACAGGGGACCCACTCCCCACCTACTCACCCAAAACCTCCAGGGGGTGAGGATTTTCCAGTAAACACTCTCCAACCTACATCATCCGGGACCCCTGGGGGCCCGGGGATTTAAGGTGACACTTTTCCCCTTTCATCTTTCAGACCCCTCAGGGGGAGGAAAAACGGGAATAAATTTTCCTATCTACATCATTTTGAACCCACGGGGTGGGGGGATTTTTACATTTATGACTTCCCTTCCTACAAAAAATTTCAGACCCCTCAGGGGGCGGATTACGGGTTTCCACTCTCCGGGCCTACACCAAAGACCCCCTCGGGGTGGGGAAAAACCCCTATGTAAACCCCCAAAACCCTTCCCATTTTTCAAAAACTCCTCAGGGTTGGGGTATCCCATTTGATCACTCTCCACTTTCATCATTCAGACCCTCGGGGGCGGGGTTTTTACAGTGTTTCCCCACTCTCCATCAAACCATCATTCTGACTGTTTCAGGGGCGCAGACATACAGGGGATCACCCCAACCTAAACCAAAGATTTAGATCCCCCAGGGGGGGGGATATACAGTGTTAAATCTCCCCTACATCATTCAGACCCCCCTCAGGGGTGGGTTTATACAGGGGATCACCCTCCATTTACATCATTCCCCATTTCCCCGGGGGGGATTTTTAAATTAAATAAACCTTCCCCAAAACCCTACATCATTTGATCCTCAGGGGGGGGGAAATAGCAGTGAAACTCTCCACCTACATCTTTCCCCATTTTCCTCAGGGGGGGATTTTACAGTGACCCCACTTTTACCCAACACCCATTCAGACTCCTGGGGGTTTTGGGGTTTTATACATTTGATCACCCCTTCCCCCAAATCAATTCAAATCCCCCGGGGGCGGGGTATACAGTGATCACTCTCCCCCTACAAAACCCCAAAACTCCTCAGGGCGGGATAAAACAGTGATCACTCTCCCCCTTTCATCTTTAACCCCTCAGGGGTGAGGATTTTTAAAAGTAATCACTCTAAACCCCTTAATCTTTCAGCCCCCTCAGGGGTGAGGATATTCCAGTATACTCTCTATCTCCCAATCATTCGACCCCTTTCGGGGGGGGGGATATACAGTGATCCCTCTCCACCTACATCATTCTGCTCCTCACGGGGCGGGGATTTAAATTTATCACTCTCCTCCAACATCTTTCGGGACTTCAGGGGTGCGGATAAAAACAGTGGCCCATTTCAAAAAGCCTCATGAATCCGGGATCCTCAGGTGTGAGGATATCGTGATCATTTCTCCACCTTCATCTTTCAGATCCTCAGGGGTCAGGAAAAACAGGACCCCATCCCCAATTCATCTTTCAGACCCCCCAGGGGTGGGGAAAACTACGTGAATTACTCCCCCACCAAACATTATTTCTGACTCCTCGGGGGGTGGGGTATACAGTGATCACCTCCCATTTTCATCTTTCGGACTCCACGGGGGCGGGATTTTCAGTGATCACTCTCCCCCCTACATCTTTCCAACTCCCCAGGGGGGATAAACGTGACACTTTCCACCTACATCATCCAACTCCTCAGGGGTGGGGATATACGTTTTCACTTCCACCTACATCACCCAAAGACTCCTCGGGGGGAGGAAAATTACAGTGATACTCTCCACCTAAAACACCCCGGGGACTCCTCGGGGGCCGAGGACATAAAATTTTTGATCACTCTCCACCTTAAATTCTTTAAACTCCTCAGGGGTGGGGTATACAGTGATCACTCTCTATCTAAAACATTTTTAACCTCCACGGGGGGTGGGAAAAACAGTGATCACTCCCCTTTCCTACTCATTTAAAAAAAAACCCCTAGGGTGGGGAAATTAACAGTGGCCCACTTTTCCCAGCCCCCCATCATCCAGACCCTCAGGTTGAGGTTTATACAGTGACCCACTCTCCCCCCTCTTTCTTTCAGATCCTCAGGGTTGGGGATTTTAAAACAGGGGATCACTCCCCCACTTTCTCATTCAGACTCCTCAGGGGGCGAGGAAAATTCCCAGTGTCCTCTCCACCCACATAATTTGATGCTCAGGGGGGGCAGGGGGGGGACCCAATTAACCAGTGATCATCCCCCCACCTTCATCATTTAGATCCCCAGGGGGGGGGATATACAGTGATCACTCCCCACCTACATCTTTCCCAGACTCCTCAGGGTGGGATAAACAGTGATCACCCCTTTTTTTTACATCATTTCCTCACCCCCCTCGGGGGTGGGGTTTATACAGTATCATTTCTCCCCCCTACTTTCTTTCTGACCCCAGGGGTTTGGGATGACAGTAAATAAACTCCTCCCCCAACATCAAACCACCCTCGGGGGGGGGGATAAAACAGTGACATTTCCCCAAACCTACATCTTTCAGGACCCCTGGGGGGTGGGGATATACAGTGATCCCTCTCCACTTATACATTCTGACCCCTCGGGGGCCCGGGGGGGAAATAAAACATGACCCGGTCTCCCCCTTTAATCACCCCAGATCCTCGGGGGCGGGGATATACGTGATCCCCTCTCCCCTTCATCTTTTTCGGGGACCCCCTTCGGGGGTGGGAAATATACGTGACCCACTCTCCCCCTTCATCTTTTCAGACTCCTCAGGGGTAAAAGGAAATATACGTGATCACCCCTCTAATTACTTTAAATTCTGCCCTCCCGGGGGTTGGGGATTTTAACAGTAAACATCCCCCACTTCATTTAAAACTTTTTCATGGAAAAGGATAAAAAGTGATAACTCTCCCCTACATCTTTTCGGGACCCTCGGGGGGTGGGGGAAATTTTTAACAGGGGGTTCACTCTCCAGCCTCAGGGATCCAGACCCTCAGGTTGGGGGATATACATGATCACTCCCCCTAAACCTTCTCTTTCCAGACTCCCCCAGGGGTAGGAAATACAGTAAACACCCCTCCCCCCTTCATTTTTTTCAGACCCTTTCAGGGGTTGGAGGTTTATACAGGGGATTTCCCTCCCCCCACCTACATTACTTTGACCCCTCGGGGTTTGGGGATATACAGTAAATCACTTTTCCTTTTTCCCATCATTCAGATCCCCCGGGGCGGGGCCCATACCAGTATCACTCCCCAAACCCAAACATCATTCTGCCCTGTTTCAGGGGCCCGAAAGACTTTAACAGTGATCACTCTCCCCCCCTAAAATTTTTAAATCCCCCCAAAAGGGGAGGGAAATACTTCAATAAAACTCCCCCCAACATCTTTCAAAAACCCTCGGGGGTGGGGATATACAGTGATCACTCTCCATCTACATCATTCTCACTCCTCAG
This sequence comes from Phyllomedusa bahiana, assembly GCA_025379985.1. Classification (NCBI taxonomy): domain Eukaryota; kingdom Metazoa; phylum Chordata; class Amphibia; order Anura; family Hylidae; genus Phyllomedusa; species Phyllomedusa bahiana. The sequence goes on along the minus strand of JAODAL010022355.1, from coordinate 36,037 downwards.
GGGTGGGAATATACAGTGATCACTTTTCCCACCTCCCATCATTTTCGGGCCTCCCGGGGCGGGGGGATGGGACATTTGATCACTCAAAAACCAAACAACTTTTCTCACTCCCGGGGGTAAAGGGAAAAAACAGTGATCACTCTCAATCTAAAATCTTTTCCCTTACTCCTCAGGGGTGGGGTTTAAATTTGTTCATTTCTCCGGGTTTCATCTTTCCGACTCCCCCCAGGGGCGAGGATAAGCAGTGATCCCCCTCCCCCACCTCCCATCATCCAGACTCCTCAGGGGTGAGGAAAAATTAACAGTGACCCACTCTTCCCCCAAAACATCATTTTTGACCCCCTCATGGGCGGGGAAAATCCATTTATCACCTCTCACCCTCCCTCATTCAGACCCCTTTGGGGGGCCCGGAAAATACAGTGATCATCCCCCCTTTACATCATTCAAAAATTTTCCCGGGGGGTGGGGATATACAGTGATCATTTTCTCCCCCTTTACATCATTCAGACTCCTCGGGGGGTGGGGGATAAACAGTGGCACCTCCCCCTCACATCCGGGCCCCTTAAAGGTTTTTTTTAAAAAGGAAAAAACATGGTCACTCTCCACCTTCCACTTTCCCGGGACCCCTTTCGGGTTTGAGGATTTTCAGTGTTTCACCCCTCCCCCTTCACCCTTTAGACTCCCAGGGCTGAGGAATACAGTGTTTTACTTCCACCTACATCATTCAGACTCCTGGGGGTGTGCGGATATACAGGGGCCCCCCCACCCAGCCCATCACCCGGGGCCTCCCCCGGGAAACAAGGATAAACAGGGGGTCACTCTCCCCCTTCCACATCCCAACTCCCCCGGTGTGGGATAAACAGGAACACTCTCCACCTTCTTTCTTTAAGACTCCTAGGGCTGGGGAATATCAGTGATTACTCCCCACCAATTTTAATTCTAACTCCTCATGGGGGGGGGGATTTACAGGGGATCCACTCTCCCCTTTCATCATTCGACTCCTGGGGGTGGGGAAATATACAGTGATCACCTCTCCATTAATAAATTCTGATTCCTCAGGGGCTGGGATATACAGTAAATCACTCTCCCCCCTACATCATTTAAAACCCCTCAGGGGGGGGAATTTTATAAAATTTTGATCCCCTCCCTCTACATAAATTCTGGACTCCTCGGGGTGGGGAATAACAGTAAATCACTATCCCTTTTTAACCCATTTAAGACCCCTAAAGGGGCAGGGATATACAGTGATCACTCCCCCACCTACATATCCGGGACCCCTTTCAGGGTTGGGGGATATACATTAAATCATTCCACCTACATCATTCAGACCCCTCGGGGGGGGGGATATACGGATAAACTTCCACCTACTTCATTTGACTACTCAGGGGTTGGGGAATAACAGTGTTTCACTCTCCCCCTCCATCTTTCAGACTCCCCCGGGGTGGGTTTAAAACAGTGTTTAACTCTCCACCTACACTTTTGGGACTATTTAAAGGGGGGGGGATAAAACAGGGGTAAATCTCCACCTAAAATCTTCAAACCCCCTCTTTAGAGGGGAATCTCCCAAGTGGTCACTCTCCACCTACCATCATTCGGGAACTCCTCATAAGGGGAAATCTACAGGGTTTCCATCTCCATTTTAAAATCATTCGGGGCCCCCAAAGGGGTGGGGTTTAAACAGTGATCACTCTCCACCAAAATCATTCTGACTCCCCCAGGGGGGGAAACCATACAGTGATCACTCTCCACCACATCATTTAAAAACTCCTCGGGGGTGGAAAAATATACAGTGACCCTCAAACCAAACCTACATCATTTTAGATCCCCCGGGGCGGGGGATATACATGATACTCTCCCCCTAAAATCTTTCAGACTCTCGGGGTTAGGGATATACTTTACCCACTCTCCACCTACTCATTCAGACCCTGGGGGGTGGGGATATACGGGTGATCATCCCCAAAACATACTTAATTCTGATACCCCAGGGGGGGGAAATTATACAGTGTAAATCTCCCACCAAATTTTTTTCGGGACCCTCGGGGGGGGGGAATACGTGATAACTCCCCACCTACATCTTTTCAGACTCCTCATAAGGGGAAAACCCTACAGGGGTCACTCTCCCCCAATAAAATTCATTCAGACTCCTCATAAGGGAAAATTTTTACAGTGATCACCTCCCCCTTATATAAATTCTGACTCCTCAGGGGGGGGGAAATTTTACAGTGATCACTCTCCACCTACATCATTTTAAATCCTCAGGGCGGGGACATCCCCAGTAACACTCCCCAACCAACATTTTTAGCCCTTCCTCGGGGTGGGGAAAATTACAGTGATCACTATCCACCTACATCATTTAAAATTTTCCCCCGGGGGGCGGGGGAAATACAGTAAATCACTCTCCACCTACTCATTCAGACTCCTCGGGGTTGGGGAAAATCCCAGTGTCATTTCTCCACCGGCCCCCTTCAGACTCCTCGGGGGTGGGGTTTATAAAGTGATCACTCTCCAATTACACCCAATTTCTGACTACTCGGGGGGGGGGGTCCATACAGGACACTCCCACCTACATCATTCTGACTACTCATGGGTGGGGATATACAGTGGTCACCCCTCCACCTTACATCATTCGGGACCCCTTTCATAGTTTTGGGAAAATTAAAAAGTGATCACTCTCCACTTATATCATTCTGACTCCTCAGGGGCAGGGACATACAGTGATCACTCTCCACCTACATCTTTTCTGCCCTCCCCCGGGGGGGGGGAAAATACAGGGGTTTCACTCTCCCCCCTAAATCATTCGGGACTCCTCGGGGGCGGGACATAAAATGATCACTCTCCCCCTTTCTTAAATTCTGACTCCTCGGGGGTGGGGATATACAGTGATAACACACCACCTACATCATTCAGACTCCTCATAGATGGGAATCTACAGTGGATCATTTCCCATTTTAAATATCTTTCTGACTCCTCAGGGGTGGGGTATACGTGATCACCTCCCCCCCTACACTTTTACACTCCCAGGGGGGGGCACATACAGGACCCACTCTCCACCTACATCAGTCAGACTCCTCATAAAAGGGGAAATATACGGGGATCCCCAACTGCATTTTCTAAATTTTTCCCCCCCTATAACTGCTTTATTCTGCTCTATTCTGCCAACTACAATGTTGGAAAGTTATGTTTAACACAAAGGGTAAAATGCAACATAAAGCAATAGTATATACTGGAAACATATGGGCATTTTCTAAAAAACCCGGACATTTGTTTAAATTCCAAAAATCTGATAATTTGTTGCTTGTTTCACCCATACAGCTGGACTGTAACCCCATTTGCAGTGGGGTCTTGCACTGGTACTTGGTAGCCTTTTTTTAAATAGTCCAAAAAATCTACTTTTAAATAGTTCATGTTTGAAGGGGAATTTTTAAATTGCATTTTTAAATTCCTGGATAAAAACAAAATATTCCCCTTTTATACGCCCCATACATTAACAAGTTCCAGAAGTAGTGGGGGTGCTGGAGGTACAGGATTACTGGGGCAGGTGGCCGAATACTGCAGAAGATTCCACTCAGTGGTCACAGATCTGTAGGATCAGAATGTGCTCATGATATCTTATCTAATTATAACCCTGTCCCAAAATACTGTGTGCTGAGCCCTGCAGATTCCTCCTGGCAGGATCCTCACTAACTGAGGAGGGGGGAGGGATTTGTATTCAGAATCTGCTGCAATCAGATCACATGGCAAATGTGCAAACCTCATCTCCAGGGCCGGATTGTATAGAGCCTGGTTCACACCACTGCTGAAATATCACATGCCATGACGTGTGATGAGTGACAGAACCGAGCAGATCCCAGAATCCTGCAACATCAGAAAAAATTCAAAGGATTTAAAACCATTTTAAAAATCAAATTTAAACAAGTCTCCGTGTATCAGCCATAACATTAAGACCTAATAATGTGGAGGTCACCCTGGTTCTCTGACTCCACAAAACAAGTGAAGGTGACTATCAGACCCTGTGAAGTGTCCTGTAAATTGCTGGGTGCAGCCTCCATGGATGGAACTTGTTCTCCGACTCATCCCACAGCCACTGAAATGGATTGAGATCTGGGGAGTTTGGAGAACGAGTCACCACCTTGATGTCTTGATTATGTCCCTCATCCCTGAACAGTGTTTGATAGGGAATTATCTGTTGATAGGTGGTACATGTCACAGTAACATCCACATGATATCAGGACCCCCCCAGCAGAACATTGCTCATCACACCGCCTTCGCCATCTTCTCCTCTTGCCATAATGCATCCTAGCACCCCCTTTTTCCCAGGTAAATGACACATCTGGTAAATCCTCCAGAGCTGCGCTCACTATTCTGCTGGTGCAGTCACTGTACATACATTACTTATCCTGCACTGATCCTGAGTTACATTCTGTATTATCCTCCAGAGCTGCTCACTATTCTGCTGGTACAGTCACTGTGTACATACATTACTTATCCTGTACTGATCCTGAGTTACATCCTGTATTATCCTCCAGAGCTGCTCTCACTATTCTGCTGGTGCAGTCACTGTGAACATACAATTACTTATCCTGCACTGATCCTGAGTTACATCCTGTATTATCCTCCAGCGCTGCGCTCACTATTGTGCTTGAGCTGTGTCTTGACTTTCTTTACTTATACTGTACTGATCCTGAGTTACATCCTGTATTATACTCCAGAGCTGCACTCACTATTCTGCTGGTGCAGTCACATATACATACATTACTTATCCTGTACTGATCCTGAGTTACATCCTGTATTATCCTCCAGAGCTGCGCTCACTATTCTGCTGGTGCAGTCACTGTACATACATTACTTATCCTGTACTGATCCTGAGTTACATCCTGTATTATCCTCCAGAGCTGTACTCACTATTCTGCTGGTGCAGTGATTGTGTACATACATTACTTATCCTGTACTGATCTGAGTTACATCCTGTATTATCCTCCAGAGCTTCACTCGCTATTCTGCTGGTGCAGTCACTGTACATACATTACTTATCCTGTACTGATCCTGAGTTATATCCTGTTTTATACTCCAGAGCTGCACTCACTATTCTGGTGGAGCAGTCACTGTGTACATATATTACTTATCCTGTACTGATCCTGAGTTACATCCTGTATTATACTCCAGAGCTGCACTCACTATTCTGGTGGTGCACTCACTGCATACATTACATTACTTATCCGGTGTCGATGCTGCATTGTATCGTGTATTACACTCCGGAGCTGTATACAATAGGCGTTAACAATAGCCAGGATGTGTTAGAGTATGTTCACACAGCGTATTGACTCCGTGTTTGGATCTGTGGTTCGGTCCCTAAAAGTTTTTAAAGTTTCATCTATGGTCTTTTCTCCCTTTATTGTTACCATTGAGCTGTTGTCATAGTAACCGAGCAGATACAACTGGATACAATGTAGCGGGCGCCGCACTGATAGGCGCTGGCTGCTCATTGGCTGCTCAGGTCCCAGTAAATGTCTGGATGTTTGAAAAGAGACTAAAAATGATTTATTCCGTCTTCTTTCTCATCTCTCGACTTTTCCACTGTTACCAATTCTGAGATTTTACAGAAGAGACCGGAGCGAGCGCTCATGGAAAATAAACAGACGTCTGAAGAGTGAATGGATCCCAGACCCAAGACCTTCTGTGAGGGGCCGAGATCTCAGCATCAGGTTCTGCATTCCTGCGTTATCCCTCTATATTTGTCAAGATGTTAAAAAATTCTATCTATTTCTGGGAAAGCTGGGTTACAACCAATATCTTTCCTGTAGTCCGTGCTGGTAAACCTGCCAAGTAATATAACCCCAGCTCCAGGATTACTGTATAATGGGGCAAATCTTCCATTCATGGCTATAGGAAGGTTGAGTGACGTCCCCGTTTTGAGCTGCAATAGTGGCCAAGTTTGCTCTTCCAGTTGCTCTTGCTCTTCTAGTTAGAACTAACCTGGAACAAAGCACAGAAAGAGACAGATAACAGGAGTCTTATGCAGCAACTGAAGAGTGGGCCCGAAGAATCAACTCCACTGATGGGCCCGGGAATCAGCTCCACTGGTGGGCACCAAGAAGAATCTCCACTGGTGGCCCCAAGAATCAACTCCAAGAATCAACTCCACTGGTGGCCTCAAGAATCAGCTCTATTGGTGACTCCAGGAATCAGCTCCACTGGTGGGCTCCAGGAATCAGCTCCACTGGTGGGCTCCAGGAATCAACTCCACTGGTGGGGGTCTTGAGTATGAAGTATGAAGTTCCATTAAGGACCACACGGTCGCGAGAGATGAAGATAGGACGCAGTTGTAGTTGTACTTTAGTAGTGTAGTTATTTTGTCTAATTTAATTTCTTTTATACTCTTGTAACTTGATGCTTTCTCTGTATGTATTATCTCCATATTCCAGGCACAGGCCCGGAGGTTATGAAAAATACAGGGATTGATCATTATTACATGTCAGAGATATGTGTTCACTGTTTAAATGTTTGAAAATGCAATAAAATTTATTTAAAAAAAAAAAAAAAAAAAAAACTCCAATGGTGGGCTCCAGGAATCAACTCCACTGGTGGGCTCCAGGAATCAACTGGTCGGCTCCAGGAATCAACTCCACTGGTGAGGTCCAAGAATCAACTCCACCTGTGGCCCTAAGAATCAACTCCAATGGTGGCCCCAAGAATCAACTCCACCTGTGGCCCTAAGAATCAACTCCACTGGTGGCCCCAAGAATCAGCTCCACTGGTGGGCTCCAGGAATCAACTCCACTGGTGGCCCCAAGAATCAGCTCCACTGGTGGGCTCCAGGAATCAACTCCATAGGTGGCCCCAAGAATCATCTCCACTGGTGGGTCCAAGAATCAACTCCACCTGTGGCCCTAAGAATCAACTCCACTGGTGGGTTCCAAGAATCATCTCCAATGGTGGCCCCAAGAAACAAATCCACTTGTGGGATTCAAGTTTCATCTCCACTGGTGGCTCCAAGAATGAACTCCACTGGTGGCCCCAAGAATGAACTCCACTGGTGGGCCCCAAGAATCAATTCCACTGGTGGGCCCCAAGAATCAATTCCACTGGTGGGCCCCAAGAATCACTGGTGGGCCCCAAGAATCAATTCCACTGGTGGTCATCACTAATCAGCTCTACTGTGGTCCCCAAGAATCAGTCCAAAGCTGTAGGAAATCACTGAATAGAACTTATAACAACCTGACAAGAGAGAACAATTTAGTTATAAGTATAATTATTATTATTCTTGTTATTATATAGTGTAATTTTGCTGTAGTTGAGTTTGGATCAGTCTTCTCAGCTGAAGATTAATGGTTCTGACTTTCATACTATAGAATTCTAATGTGGGGTACAGTTTCTGTTTTGGGGATGCCAGAGGAGCTGCTCCATGCAACAAATCCACACAAAGTGCAGCATCAACACATTAATCCCTGTCCTACAGTAAATGTAATATTGGAAAATCAGCTAGATAGTGGTGCCACCTAATGTCACAAGTCATGATCTACAAAAGAGCCGGACAAGGCGTAATTTAAAGGAATACTCCCACCACAGAATAAAAGGATACGCCACCAAAGTCTGATAGGTGCGGGCTCTCTCTCAGGAACGGTTCCCCGAAAGTATCGACTAAGAATGGAGAGCTGGTCAAACTTGCGCACGACTCTCCATTCTGTTCTATGGGAGTTTAGGACGGGAGGCTGGTTCCTCCTTCTGTTCTATGGGAGTTCCCAGTACAGAGGAGCGCTGTGTTCTCCATTCTGTTCTATGAGATTTCCCAGTACAGGGCAGTGCTGTGTTCTCCATTCTGTTCTATGGGAGTTCCCAGTACAGGGGAGCACTGTCTTGTCCATTGTATTCTATGGGAAGTCTCTGTAAAGAGGAGCGCTGTGTTCTCCATTCTGTTCTATGAGAGTTCCCAGTACAGGGGAGCACTGTGTTCTCCATTCTGTTCTATGAGATTTCCCAGTACAGGGCAGTGCTGTGTTCTCCATTCTGTTCTATGAGATTTCCCAGTACAGGGCAGTGCTGTGTTCTCCGTTCTGTTCTATGGGAGTTCCCAGTACAGGGGAGAGCTGTGTTCTCCGTTCTGTTCTATGGGAGTTACCCAGCTTTCCTGGACAAAGTATAGTCTATCCTGCAGCTAGGAAATCAGCTTTCCTAGCTACAGAAGGGTTGTGAGGAAGGGAGGTCCATGATGAGGGGGCAGGGAGTGGGGCACAAGCTCTTAGCCCTGCCCATGAGGAGCAAGCAGCACTCACTCTTTAGGAAATTCAGGTGCAGAAAGGCTGTGAACATATCTGCAGCTAGACTGTGTAGTGTAGCTCTCGTATGATGTGTGATTTCACATCACATATTAACCTTTGGCAACATGACTATATAAAGAGCAGCTGACAGTCATTTGGCTGCAAACTTCAGGAGACTTGTCAGCACTCCCGGGAGTCTGGGAGATCTCCCCTCTGTGCAAGAGTCTACTGGAGGATCCTGGAGAGTTGACAGTTTACCACTGCTCAAAAACCTAAAGGGAACAGTAAAATCTCACATCCTAGATCTCAATGAATGAAATATTCCAGTTACAATTCTTTCTTCATTACACAGTGGAAGAGTTGAGAACAATAAAATATAAAAAATGATCAATGACTCTTCCATGTAGTCTGGATTCGGAATGATTCTCAAAATCAAAATGGAGAAATCAAATTTCAGGCTGATTCAACTTCAGTGGAAATGCCTCATGACAAGGACATGAGGTTCAGTACTGTGTATGGCCTCGATGTGCCTTTATGACCTCCCTGGGCTCCTGATGAGGCGGCGGATGTTCTCCTCAGGGATCTCCCCACAGATCTGGATTAACTCCTTAACGACCGCCCACAGTCTTTTGACGTCGGCTGGTGCGGGTTGTTTGTCTGCAGCAACGTCTTTTGGCGTCGCTGCAGACATCGGAGATTGTGGCGCCGCAGCAGCAATGAGGTCGGGGCTGTACTACACAGCCCTGATCCCAGCGCAGCTCCTGCGAGCATCGGGGAGAGGGGGAAACCTCCGCTCCCTGCTGCTTTAACCCTTTGATTGCGGCGGATCGTCACCACAATCAAAGGGTTTCCCTGCTCTGTCGGGTGATCGCAACGCCCAGTGACCCGACAGAGCCCGGGGAACGGCTGCACAGTCAGCCCTGGGGACCTAGTGTAGCCCCAGAGCTGTCTGTGTGATAAGGCAGTGATCAGGACAGACTGTGTGCCGTCCTGATCACTGCCTGTGTCAGACTGACACAGATTATAATGTATTAGCATATATGAATATGCTAATACAGTACTAAGTGTAAAAAAATATATATATATATAAAACAGTTCACCCTTTAGGGGATTTTTAAAAAATTAAAAAAAACAAAAAAAAAAAACAGAAAAAGTGTTAACAAAATGAATAAAAAAATAAATAATAAAATAAAAATAGATATTTAATGAAAAATAATTGTGCATATATTACACACACAATAAAAAACTACACATATTAGGTATACACACGACCGTAATAACCTGTAGAATTAATCTAACAAGTTATTAAGTGTGAAATATGAATGGTGTAAAAAAAAAAAAAATGTATAAGTGAACTTATTCCCCAATAAAGTACAACTTGTCTTGAATAAAACAAGGTCTCATACAACTGCGTCACTGAAAAAATAAAAAAGTTACAACTGTTGAAACACAAGGAAGCAAAAACTTAGAAAATGTTCTGGTCATTAAGGGCTGTGGAGTCGGCAAGTCAAAGCCCCGACTCCGACACCTCAATTTCCCAAACCTCCGACTCCTGACTCCCTCATACACGGCGCATGTTTAAGTGATAACTTTACTGTAGTAAAATAGTAACATCAGGCTGTTTATTACCTTATGATACAATAATCAAGCTATTTAGGTAGATTGTACACCGGCAAGCAAAAGGGTAACAATGTTTTGAACACTTGTGGGTAGAGTTGAAGAAAAAGCTGTATTTGTCTCCAAGTCCAGTCTGCACCAACATTGGGAATGTGTAGAAGAGACCTGGGATCAGATTTTGGTCAGGACCTGCTTGATTCTGATTCAGAGCCCAGAAGGATTCAGGCCGTATTGAAAACCAAAAGGTGGATTTAACAAATACTAAAAAAATAATAAAAATTAACATTTTGATTTTTAGGAGCAGAACAGTAACAATGCAGTTACAGGAAAGAATCTGCAGAACTGAGCAGATGCTAAATACTTGCAAGTCACATTGATGTATAAGATATGTAAGATGACTGTATATAAAATTACAGTAGCCTCATGTACAAAGCTGTAGTGGATGGAGAGATATGGAACCTGAAAGTCTAAAGTTCAAAACATTGTTACCCTTTTGCTTGTCAGTGTAAAATATATTTATTGGATATGACTTTAGAACACCAAAAAATTGTAAATATGCAAAACACTGCGGGAACATTTGTGAAGTCTCTGAATGTGTCTCTGAGAAATATTATCGCCTCCATCAGATCCTGCATACATGACCTCACATCTGATCTCATTATTTCCAGGCTAGAGAACGGCCTCTCTACACTAACTTGGGTTGGGGGCAAAGCGGTGACCAGAGGGGCAACATCTCTAACAATGTCAGGGTATAAAGGAATTGTCTCAGCCACAGTCAGTTTTGATGAATGGTTGATCTCTGCTACTTCTTTGAAAGCAGGTGAAGGATTTTGCTGAAACCTGTTTGCCCGGGAGCGGAATCTTTTCCCCTGTGGCAGCGCTTTGCCTGCTCCATGTCATCAATTACACTCCTCATGTGATGAGGCTGAAGATATGGGAGCAGCAGCACTGGCCGCACCCAATTCCTCTTGCTCTTTGCACTGCATCGAACTAACTGGACCAACTTATTATATATTTTGGGAGTCGGAGTCGGTCCCTTTTATGACGACTCCGACTCCTGCAAAATATCCACCGACTCCGACTCCCCGACTCCGACTCCACAGGCCTGACATTAACTACTTTTCAGGCATTCGGCTTAAGGGGTTAAAGCATCAGTCACCTCCTGCACAGTCTGTGGTGCAATGTGGTGGATGGAACGCGACCTGATGTCCCAGATGTGCTCGACTGGATTCATGTCTGCGGAACGGGCAGCCACTCTATAGCATCAATGCCTTCATCATGCAGGAGCTGCTGACGCACTTCAGCTACATGAGGCTGAGCATTGTCCTGCATCAGAAGGAACCCAGGGCCCACCGCACCTACAAATGGTCTCACAATGGGTCTGAGGATCCCGGTGCCTAATGGTTGTTAGGGCACCTCTGGCAGCACATGCAGGGCTGTGTGGCCCTGCACCATAACTGACCCACTGCCAGACCTCTCCTGCTGGAGGATGTTGCAGGCAGCAGAACGTTCTCCACGGCGTCTCCAGACTCTGTCACATGTGCTCAGTGTGAACCTGCTCTCATCCATGAAGAGCACAGGGTGCCAATGTTAAATCTGCCAATCCTGGTGTATTCTGGCAAATGCCAATCAGCCTGCACAGTGTTGGGCTGTAAGTACAACACTGACTTGTGGACGTTGGGCCCTCATACCCCCTCATGGAGCCTATGTCTGACAGTCTGAGCTGACACATGGAGATTAGTGGCTGCTGGAGGTCACTTTGCAGGGCTCTGGCACTGCTGGGTTGTTGCCCTACTATGGCCCCTTCTATGTCTCCTGTTCTGTCTCTTTACCTACTCCATGCTCTGGTCACTGTGCTGACAGACACAGCTAAGCTTCTTACCACAGCTCACATTGATGTGCATCCTGGATGAACTGCACTACCCGAGCAACTTCTGAGGGTTGTAGACACTGCCTCATGCTACCTCTAGGGGTGACAAAAATGTAAAAGTGACCAAAACAACAGAGAAAAAGGAAGAAAACAGAGAAATGGTCTGTGGTCACCACCTGCAGCACCACTCCCTTATAGGGGTTGTCTTGCTAATTGCCTGTCATTTCTACCTGTTGTCTGTTCCATTTGCACAAAAGCAGGAGAAATCAATTCACAGTCAGTGTTGATTCATAACTGAACAGGTTGATTTCACTGAAGTGTGACTGACTTGGAGGTACATGGTGTTTTTGAGCAGTGTCCAGAACTGGTTTTTTTAGGTAAAGGGGTATTCCTATCTCAAAATACCTCAGCCCATCACTGTGATCACCTGAAATTCGACCTCTGAGCTCAGAGCTCCAGTCCTAACAATACGCCATTACTTTATTAGGTGGAAATACCCTTTAAGACACCTCCAGATATACATATAAGTGACAGAGCCGTCCACATCAACTCAGACAGCCCGGTTACAGTGGCCTCAGGATACAATCTATTTTTAACATACAATGGCCTTTCCTACAACATGGGATGCTGAGTGTTTTAAAATACAATGTTCCAGACACGGCTGATCTGCAGAAGATGTGATTGGAGTAAGATTCAACCAATTAACCCGTAAAACCTCTTTAATACTACATACAGTGATTGGGGGTCTCTAGCACCTCTCTCTACAGTGCGGTACAACATGTCCTGTATTGCTCTTACATGTATTAGTAAGGTGCATGCAGTGATTGGTGGTATACAGCGCCTCCCTACAGTACAGTGCGGTACTACATGTCCTGTACTGCTCTTACATGTATTAGGTGAGGTGTAAGTGAGTTATTGGTGGTCTATAGCTCCTTCTTACAGAAAAGTGCGGTTACAAGTCCTGTACTGCTCTTACATGTATTAGTGAGGTGCAGGGCAGTGATTGGTGGTCTATAGCCCCTCTTACAGCACAGTGAGGTACTACATGTCCTGTACTGTCATAACATGTATTAGGGAGGTCAGGGCAATGATTTTTCCCTCTATAGCGCCTCTTACAGTACGTGCGGTACTACATGTCCTGTACTGCTCTTACTTTGTTTTTGTGTAGGTGCATGCAGTGATTGGCGGTTTATAGCCCTCTCTGCAGTGCATTACTATATGTCCATTACAGCTTTACATGTATTAGTGAGGTGCAATCCCAGTAATTGGTGGTCTATAGCAACTCTACAGTACAGTGCGGTACTACATGTCCTGTACGGCTCTTGCATGTATTATTTAGGTGCTGCAGTGATTGGCGGTCTATAGCACCTTCTACAGTACAGTGTGGTACTACAGTCCTTTACTGCTTTACATGTTTTTGTGAGGTGATGCAGTAATTGGTTGTCTATAGCTCCTCTCTACAGTAAAGCGTGGTACTACATGTCCTGAACTGTTTCTTACTGTATTACTTAGGTACATGCAGTGATTGGTTGTCTATAGCCCCTCTCTACAGTACAGTGCGGTACTAAAACATCCTGTACTGCTCTTAAATGTATTAGTGAGGTGTATGCAGTGATTGGGTGGTCTTATAGCGCCTCTCTATAGTATAGTGCGGTTTACTACATGTCCTGTACTGCTCTTACATGTATTAGTGAGGTGCATGCAGTGATTGTGGTCTATAGCGCCTCTCTACGTACGTTGGTACTAAATGTTTGTACTGCTCTTACATGTATTAGTGAGGTGCATGCAGTGTTTGGTGGTCTATAGCCCTCTTTTCAGTACAATGCGGTACTCCCTGTCCTGTTACTGCTCTTACATTGTATTAGTGAGGTGATGCAGTGTTTGGGTGGTCTATAAGCGCCTCTCTACAGTACAATGCCTGGTACTACTTGTCCTGTACTGCTCTTAATGTATTAGTGAGGTGCATTGCAGTGATTGGTTTCTATAGCCCTCTCTACATTACAGTGCGTTACTACATGTCCTGTACTTGCTCTTACATGTATTAGTGAGGTGCATTGCAGTGATTGGTGGTTTTTTATAGCGCCTCTTACAGTAAAATGCGGTACTAACATGTCCGTGCTGCTCTTACATGTATTAGTGAGGTGCATGCAGTGATTGGCGGTCTATAGCTCCTCTGTACAGTAACAGTGCGGTACTACATGTCCTTTTATTTGCTCTTACATGTATTAGTGAGGTGCATGCAGGGATTGGCGGTCTATAGCGCCTCTCTACAGTACAATGCGGTACTACATGTCCTGTACTGCTGTTACATGTATTAGTGAGATACATGCAGTGATTGGTGGTTTATAGCACCACAATGCAGAAAGTTGGACTGACGATCGTGCCCCCGATGGCCAAATACACTAGGGGGACTCACCCCCCTTTTGCCATTTTCCAAATGAAAAAAATGACATAGAATCGGTATCGCCACATCCGTAAAAGTGCAAACTATTAAAGCATAACATCATTTATCCCGCCGAACACTGTAGAAGAAAAAAATTTCAAGCACCAAAATTGTGTTTTTTTTGGTAATTTCAGGTCCCCTAAAAATTTTAATAAAAGCGATTACAAAAGTCGCATCTATCCCAAAATGGCACCAATAATAAGTGCACCTCAGCCCGCAAAAAATGCTCCCTCACTCAGGTCTGTGGGTGGAAGAGCAAAAAAGTTATCGGTCGCAGAAAGTGGAGCCATAGCACAAAGTCAACAGTTTAGAAAGTGCTAAAACATAAGGAAAACCCGAGCTGTTTGGCGTCACTGGAATCGCACCGACCTGCAGAACACAGATAACATAGAAGAGTGAACGGAATAAAAACCAACACCCCACAAAGTACAGTTTTGTTTCACATTCCCCCCAGGTTTCCCAGTCTATCCTATGTTTCGGTCAATGACACTATTAGAGAGTCGATCTTGTCCCACAGTATAAAAGCCCTCATAGGTCTCTGTAGATGGAAAAATAAAAAAGCTATGGCTCATGGAATTGCGGAAGGGAAAAATGAAGAGCCATATTATTATGACTGTCTGTCAGGAAGTGGTTTATAGACCTGAGCCTGCGCTGCCGCCTGGAATCTGTCCCTGCATTTTACCATTTCACCCCTAGATGGCAGGCAAGCAAATATCTCCACATCGGCTGCAGTGATGGGCAGCAGGATCTATAGGGGGCAGAGGCAGCACTTGCACTGGGTCCCTGCTACTTAATGGAGCCTGAATGCTCTATTGATATTGGTATCAATTTGCAGGGGGCCCCTGCTACCCATTTAGCTACAGGGTCCAGAAGCTTGAGCTGACATGTTTGATTGGCAACTTTCCATGGGCGACTGAACGTGTACTAGAGATGGCTAAGTGCTCTCAGAGGTATGTACAGAATTAAGAAGACACCCCCCATGGCAGGCTCCGACTGGGCCCAAATGGGAGCAGATGGGCCCCTGGTTATGGTGGACCCTTGTGCATGGCAAGTCTGGGGCTGTTTTTCAGGGAGACAGAGAAAGAGACAAAAATCAAGGGTGCAAAAAGTGATATGCAGTAGCTGTATAGTGGGACCCAGGCACCCCAATCCGTCACTGCCCCTTGGTGTATGCACCACACTCCTACATCCTGAGTCACAGCTTGTTTGTCACCTCTTCTCCTTTCTGTTGCAGAACTCCTATGTGCTTATTTCATGTATACAGGCCTGGACTGGCAATCTGCCAAACCTAGCAGATCCCCAGTGGGCCGCCAGGCCCTGTTGAGACTCAGACTGGCCCACCAGGGGCCAATTAATCCCCCAGTAGGGCAAGACGTGTCGACTGTATGCATGCCCACTGAAAACTATGGTGGAGCAAGAACCCATTGTCGCCTACACAAGTAAGCATTGCTTTAGTAACGTCATCAACCCGCCTGTGCCGCTGTCTTTTCTAGGCCACAAGTCTAATGTAACCTGGCCTATAAAATGCTGGAAAGGGGGAAATTGAAAGAAAAAAGTCTAACCTCTTCAACTGGCTCCATTCCAGCAGTGAGGTCTGGTCCTGGGGCAGCTGCCAATGACATCATAATGATCACCCTGTGACCAATCACAGGCCTCAGCGGTCACGTGAACAGAGAACATGAGGTCATCGGACGGAAGTAGCAGGACCGGAGCTCAGCGTTGGAACAGAGTCATTTGGAAACGGGAGTCTTATTTCATTTTTTTTTTTATTTTAACCCCTACCCAGCCCACCAAAGTGTTTTCTACAAACTGGACAACCCCTTTAATAAGAGAGCCTACTTGCCTAATTGGGATTTATCAGCCTAAAAGAGGTTCTACTTCGAGAGTGTACCTATCTACTTTATTGGCAACACAAAAGAATAACATTGGGCACACAAACAGGAGCCCCATGGCCATCTCGGATTACTCTCTGTTATGAAATGATTATTATTACCAATTGGGGTGCTATGGATGGGGAGCTTTTGCAGAGGTGGGAAAAGATAAGGAGAGGCTGGAAATGTGTGGAGTCTAAGACTTTTGTGTGATAAAGGGACGAGTCGGGGCTGGGAGAAGTTATCATGGTGATCTGGACAGAATGAAGAAGAAAAGGGAAAAAAATCGACTCATCAGAGAAGAGAACGGCTCATCAGAGTAGAGAACAATTCATCAGAGAAGACGTCTTCTGTGAGTCCTGGATGTCAGGGGTTATTTTGCTTCTGTGTTGGATCAGTGCTGTATTCACCGATGTATGTCATGTGATAGTGACCCAATATGGTGGTATTGTAGGTTATATCAGTGCTTGTATAGTGGCAGCATACACTTGTTCCTGATTGTAAACTGAGTGCACACCTGTCCATGGCCCTTTGATTAGGGGTTTCTCTGCGTCACTTTTACTTTCTAGCTTGGGTTTTAGTGTTGTTTATTTTAGACGAAGGGTGTGACCAAGGAAAACTTGGAGGTGGATTTTATACGTGGACTGGTGGGGGGTCGGGGAGCAGATATTGTATGTGGCTGGTGGGGTGGATATTGCATGTGGGCTGGTGGGGGAGGATATTGTATGTGGGCTTGTGGGGAGGTTGGATATTGTATGTGGGCTGGTGGGGGGGTGGATATTGTATGTGGGCTGGTGGGGGAGGATATTGTATGTGGGCTGGTGGGGAGGTTGGATATTGTATGTGGGTGGAGGGGGATGGATATTGTATGTGGGCTGGTGGGGGTGGATATTGTATGTGGGCTGGGGTAATATACAGTCTGCAGAGCCTGTGTACACTGATATTTACCACTATATGGTCACTGTATGGAGGTAATATACAGTCTGCAGAGCCTGTTTCACTGGTGTCTATCACATTAGGGTTTCACTGTATGGAGGAAAATTTTTACAGTCTGCAGAGCCTGTGTACACCGGTGTCTACTATTATATGGTCACTGTATGGAGGTTTAATATACAGTCTGCAGAGTCTGTGTACAGTGGTATCTACCACTATAGGTCCTGTATGGAGGTAATATACAGTCTGCAGAGCCTGTGTACACGGGTGTCTCCCACTATATGGTCACTGTTATGGAGGTAATTACAGTCTGCAGAGCCTGTGTACACTGATATTTACCACTAAAATGGTCACTGTATGGAGGTAATATACGTCTGCAGAGCCTTTTTACACTGGTGTCTCCCACTATTTGGACACTGCATGGAGGGTAATATACAGTCTGCAGAGCCTGTGTACATGGTGTTACCCACTATAGGTCACTGAAATGGAGGTAATATACAGTCTGCAGAGCCTGTGTACACCGGTGTCTACTATTATATGGTCACTGTATGGAGGTAATTATACGTCTGCAGAGTCTGTGTACAGTGGTTTCTACCCATTATGGCCCACTGTATGGAGGTAATACAGTCTGCAGAGCCTGTGTACACTGGTGTCTACCACAATATGGTCACTGTATGGTGGTTATATCCGTCTGCCAGAGCCTTGGTTACACTGTGTCTACCACTATTATGGTCATTGTATGGAGGTAATATACAGTCTGCAGAGCCTGTGTACACTGGTGCCTACCACTATATGGTCACTGTATGGAGGTAAAATACAGTCTGCAGAGCCTGTGTACACTGGTGTCTACCACTATATGGAGGTAAAATACAGTCTGCAGAGCCTCTGTACACTGGTGTATACCACTATATGGTCACTGTATGGAGGCAATATACAGTCTGCAGAGCCTGTGTACATGAGTCTACCACTATATAGTCACTGTATGGAGGTTATATACAGTCTGCAGAGTCTGTGTATACTGGTTCCTACCACTATATGGTCACTGTATGGAGGTAATATACAGTCTACAGAGCCTGTGTACACTGCTATCTACCACTATATGGTCACTGTATGGGGTAATATACAGTCTGCAGAGCCTATGTACACTGGTGTCTACCACTATATGGTCACTGTATGGAGGTAATATATAGTCTGCAGAGCCTGTGAAACACTGGTTGTCTACCACTATATGGAGGTAATATACAGTCTCCCAGAGCCTGTGTCACTGGTGTTCCACTATATGGTCACTGTATGGAGTAAAATACAGTCTGCAGAGCCTGTGTACACGGGTTTGTCTACCACTATATGGTCCACTGTATGGAGGTAATATACAGTCTGCAGAGCCGGGTGTACACTGGTGTCTACCACTATAGGGGTCACTGTATGGAGGTAAAATACAGTCTGCAGAGCCTGTGTACACTGGTTTCTACCACTATATGGAGGTAATATACAGTCTACAGAGCCTGTGTACACTGCTATCTACCACTTTATGGAGGTAATGTACAGTCTGCAGAGCCTGTGTACACCGGTGTCTACCATAATGGTCCCTGTATGGAGGTAATATACAGTCGCAGAGCCTGTGTACATGGGGTCTACCACTTATTGGCACTGTATGGAGGTAATATACAGTCTGCAGAGCCTGTGTACACTGGTTTCTAGCACTGTGTGTCGATGATATTGGTCATTGTATTTTGGTCTTCATTCAGTAATAGTGTAGGGGTATCAGTCACTTTGTGGTGGTAATTTGTCATCGTGTTCTGGCAGTAAAATCAGGTCTATATGTAGTAACGTTATTGGTAATGTTGGACTTGGTATAGAGGGATTTGTTTGGTAACATTATGATGGTGATATGTAGGGTGAGATATTTGCTTGTATTATCTAGTAACTACATGACTATTATTATGAGGTCCTGGTAAATGTTCGGGGTCGGGAGAGGAGTTTTCAGGGGGCCCCCATCCAAAAGTTGGCTATGGTTCCTAGGCTTCTCTAATTACGCCCTTGCAGCCCTGCATGTAGAAATGAATTAAGTGATGTATGTCCCGACCCTGAGGAACAGTCAGATTCAAAGGGTCGTCCGACTTGGTATCACCATTGATTTTGCTTAGAACTATCAGATAAATAATGAGCACCCAAACTATAAAAAAACAGGCTGTAACTGGCCCACGAGGGAGCAGGAGAAACCACAGGTGGTCTCCTGGGCATGTCGGGCCTGGGGCTGATTTTCGGGCAGAGAAAGTGAGGCAGAAAGCAAGAGGTATGTGCAGTAACTGTAGAATGGGACCCAATAATCATCTCCACTGGTGGCCCCAATAATCAGTTCCACTGGTGGGCCCCAAGAATCACCTCCACTGGTGGACCCCAAGAATCAACTCCACTGGTGGGTCCGAAGAATCATCTCCACTGGTGGGCCCAATAAACATCTCCACTGGTGGCCCCAAGAATCAACTCCACTGGTGGCCCCAAGAATCCGTTCCACTGGTGGTCCCCAAGAATCAACTCCACTGGTGGACCTCAAGAATCAACTCTACTGGTGGGCCACAAGAATCAACACCACTGGTGGGCCCCAAGAATCAACTCCACTGGTGGCCCCAAGAATCAGCTCCACTGGTGGCCCCAAGAATCAACTCCACTGGTGGGACCAAGAATCAACTCCACTGGTGAGACCAAGAATCAACTCCACTGGTGAGACCAAGGATCAACTCCACTGGTGGACCGCAAGAATCAACTCCACTGGTGGCCCCAAGAATCAACTCCACTGGTGGGCCCCAAGAATAAACTCCAGGGGTGGGCCCCAAGAATCAACTCCACCGGTGGCCCCAAGAATCAATCAACTGGTGGCCCCAAGAATTATTTCCACTGTGGGGCGGGCAATTCCTTAACCCCTCCCCTATAGCCAAAAAGCGCTCTTATATAATCTCTTATAACATAGTGCGAAGACTTCCAGAAGTTTTCTGGTTTTATTTAAATAAAGTTTATTCCTTGTCTGCCACAATTACTGTAACTTTCTCATAGACTTTGTGTATACATTGTATTTCTTACCCTTTTCACGATCCCCGCTTGCTGTCACTAAGTTGAACATTAGAACATAAAAGACCTAAACTTCTCACAGCGAAGGCATTGTGCAATTCTATCCAGAGTAGATCATCTAGTCAACAGCCTGGACTCCAGACCGATACATTGTAACGAACGATCAGCACAGGAGAGAAATCCCGGCTTCTGATGTCACAGATGACGGAATCCAGGCTGGGATCAACTGTAACAAACCCTCAGCTGTGTGAAGAGGTTTAGATCTGTAGGACAATGAGTTTTTAGCTGGTGAAATCTATAGCAAGGAAGGTTTCTAGTCACCGACAGCAAGCAGAGATCTTGAAACTGGGGAAGAATTGACATGCAAAATCTGTTACAAAAGTTGCAGAACTTTTCGTTATACATCGATTACATGTTACGTAAAAACAGGACGAATCTGCTAAAGTGAAATTCCAGTTTCTGTAGAAAATACAACATTCAAATAAAACGACGATAAAACATTCATCACAATGATCGGCGATTCATGGACGAGCGCGGAGGAAATGGAACGGCGCAATGACCTGGGAAGGGCGGGCGGGATTGGGGGATGTGTCCATTTTGTTTCAGATTTCTCCGTACAGTACAAGGCAGATCGCGGCATCTCAGAACAGTCGCAATATCCTTCATATAAAAAAAGTTCCGCCGCTTCCGGCGCCGCAAACGCCAAGGAGTCTGGGGGGGGAGATGAAGAGTCCGGCGGGAAGAGGAATCTTCCTGGCAGAGGCTGCACTCCTCCGGCAACATCAGGCACGGCACTGAATATGGCACCGCCGTCACGGCTCCTACTTGCGGTCCACAAAACATACGTTTATGTGCCCCCCGGGGCAGAGCAGTCCGTGTGTTTTTGGAAGGACATTTTTTGTCTTCGGTGAAGTCTTGATCTCGAATTTCTGCAGGAGCTGTAGGAAAATGGAAAGAAGCAGCTTAAAATGAGACACAGATTCAGAGCTCTATTCACCCGACACAGAGCTCTAAACCCTCTGCAAAGCTGCAGTCAT
The DNA here is from genome assembly GCA_025379985.1 of Phyllomedusa bahiana. Taxonomy (NCBI): domain Eukaryota; kingdom Metazoa; phylum Chordata; class Amphibia; order Anura; family Hylidae; genus Phyllomedusa; species Phyllomedusa bahiana. The sequence goes on along the minus strand of JAODAL010022355.1, from coordinate 14,945 downwards.
GTGATAGAAATCCTGTCTGTCTACAGCCACCACCAGGGGGAGCTCAGGAGCTCAATGAAGACAGACTTATTGAAATCGATGATGTATAGATTGGTCTGTACAGAGCCTTATAGTGGTGACTGGAGGAACCAAGACTGACAGGTGGTGACTTGGGAAAAATTAATGGATCTGTTATCTTAACCAAGTTAACTGGCTTGGGCAACTCATTACAAAATTATGAAATGACAGACGCCGACTGAGGGCCCCGATACCTAAATACTCGCTAATCAGCGAAGAGGAATGTCTGATTTATACTCAATAAGTGGTCTGCAGTGCCCCTCGCAGGAAAAATGGAGCATTACAGCCACATAACCTTATCACTGGGCACCATCAACCCCCCAAAACTAAGCAGTGCTTGAGGAGAGAGTCCTCACCAAGGTGGCAGTGAACACCCCCACCAATTGCACTGAGGAGGGGGTCATTAGCAATGGCTACACTGGTTGTTAGTGCCGGCTCGTCGCCCCCTTCAGGTCTTTGTCCCAGTCCCTCTGTCCCATCTACCTGTGTAAGACACAGATGAATCTCCAGCTCTGCGATCCTCCTCCCGATGCAGCTGCGAATTCCGTAGCCGAAGGGAATGGAGCCAAAGTTCTCGACTCTGTCCAGGTGTCCGTGCCGCAGCCAGCGGTCAGGCCGGAAGTCTTCTGCTGCCGGGAAGTAGTCCTCATCATACGAGGTGGAGTAATGGCAGAGAGCCAGCTGCGTCTGCAACACACAGAGCACCGAGTATGAGGCCGAGCCGTGGTCACCGACTGTACCATTGTCTAGGAGGTGACCTCTGACGCTCTGGAACGGTTGGGTGGATACAAATAGATAGTCTGCTCTTAACTAAGAAGTAGCTACTGTTGCAGCAACTATACACAAGTTTGTTGCAATCTGCAGGCGGTTTAGCTCACAGAGCATTGTCCACATTGAAAAGCAATCACTCCAATTTTCAGATGACAGCAGGACTAGCTATGTACAATGTATCAGTGCAGAGCCCAGGCTATTTAGCTCACAGAGCATTGTCTAGACTAGATGTAGTTGTATCCAATTCTCAGCCGAGAGCAGGGCTAACTAACTATGTACAATGTATCAGCCTGGAGTCTACATTGTTTTCCGAGCATGATCTATACTGATACAACTATAACTACTTCTCAGCGGAGAACAGGAAAGCTACATACTATGTATCAGTCTTGAGACCAGGCTGTTTAGCTCACAGAGCATTGTCTAGATTAGATGTAGTTGTATCCAATTCTCAGCTGAGAGATGTACTAATGATATACATAATATCAGTCTGAAGCATGATTTATACTGATACAACTATATTTACTTCTCAGCGGAGAACAGGAAAGCTACACACAAGGTATCAGTCTGGAGACCAGGCTATTTAGCTCACAGAGCATTGTCTATACCGGATACAATTGTATCTACTTTCCAGCTGAGAGCAGGACTATGTACAGGGTCTTAGCTAAAGGATTTTATCTGTGTTGCGGCTTCCGTTTATAACAGAAGTAATGGTCTGTCATACGACTGATACCAATAGTGCCTGACGGACCCTAGAGTAATTAAGTTCATCAACATAAAATTGGAGAATTTAAGGCAACTGTAAGGAGGCCACTCATGACACTCACTCCTTTAGGGATCAAATATCCTCCGATAACCAAATCGTCCTGGGTCACCCGGCCGTTCCCTGGTAAAACTGGAAATAATCTAGTAAAAGAAAAAAAGTTAATCACTAATTTTGTTCAGTTCCTGTCACGTTGTCCGCTCCGTTCCCCACAGGTCAGACTCATCCCCCACACACACAAAAAACTAAAGAGCCATCAGCTAAACAAGACTGGAAGCATCTTCCTCCAGCACCTTCTTCAGGATCAGAGCCCAATGACCCATCATCATATGAAGCGTGTATTGTATTTCACTGTAAAGATAGAGATAAGCAGCTGCCAAATATATCTGACGTCGCTTACCCCAAAGGGAAACAATAGAAGCCGGGTGCTATGGACAAAACAATGTTAGCAGGACCAGCCCAAAAAAAACCAACTATGGCCAGTATATGGGGAGGGTGAACCAGTGACCAGCGTCTCACACTGCAATGACCCTCACAAAGTATGAAGGCCTGGAAAGGCACCAAGAGAGGCGAGTCCCTATCTGAACTAAGGCTACCTTGCCGTTGGTGGATGGGCCCTCCCAGTTTTGATCAAAATGTGCACTAAGAGCCTCAGTTTTTCATGCATCCTAGCAGAGGCGTAACTTAAAGGGGTTGTCTCACTACATTGATTCCTCTCACTTCAGTCCTGTTTTCTTGGTTTCATTTTGAATTCAGGGGGGTGTTTACTGGCTTCCACTAGGCTGCAGTAGAAGCCCGGTCTGTAGCTATAGCGACCAGTGCTGGCAGCCTATCAGGAGAGATCATATAGGTCTGTAGCTATAGCAACCAGTGCTGGCAGCCTATCAGGAGAGATAGAACAGGTCTGTAGCTATAGTGACCTGAGGAGCTGAAAGCAGCCCCTTCAAGAGGGGATATCTAGGAAAAAGGTAGGACACTGTTAATGGAACATATTGCAAAGTGACTTGTTTTTGCAAGATCTTTAATATAAAAATCAATTCCCTTTTAGTGAGACAACCCCCTTTTAAAGCTCCAGGGCCTCAGTGCAAAATCCATAAAAGGGACCCCACCAGCCTTGTGCCATTTATAATATTGGTATCTCCTCATGTAGTACAAGGGCTTTTGGGCCCCTTAAGGCTCCAGGGCCCGGTAGCGACTGCTACTTCTGCACCCCCTATAGCTACACCCCTGCATCCTAGCTGTAGCTCTAATACAAAACGAAATGATCCATATATTCAGAGTTCCCGTCTCTTGGCATCTGCAGCGCTGCTGGTTCAGGTCTGTGTGTTTGCATTGGCATTGCAGCTATGGCCGGGGGCACCAGAGTCATTTATTTCACTTTTTTTTTTCCGGAGATGCTGATCAATTTTCTTTGTGATGTAAACCAAACTCAGTTGCAAACATTTAAAAACGGCAGCCGTAGATTAATGGAAGCAACTATATAGGCATGAGTCACTTTTTTTGGTGTCCCTCCTTAAAGTTCTCTAGATCCAGAATGCAGTATAAAGAATGGAGGCTGTTGCCCTGGAGGATACACACGTCCTACCCTAGTTCATACTAAACACTATGGCCTCGTTCACACGGCTTATTTGTCCGCGGATTGGCGCCGTACTCCGTGCCGGATTTGCGCTGCAGTACGGCGCCAATCCGTCGGAGTCATTACGGTAATCCACTGCTCTTATAGAGAACAGTGGATTCCGTCGCTCCTTCCCGCTCGGCGAATCCGCCGCGGGGGGAGAAAGTGACATGCATATTATTTACGGCGCGGACGCGCCGTAAACAATGCATTGTCTATGGGGCCGGCGGGCTGCTCCCCCGCCCTGCCCCCGCCCGCGTCCCGCCCCTTATTCACACCGGCTCGCAAATCCGGCATGAATAAGCCGTGTGAACGGGGCCTATGGGTGACATGTATGATCGGGTTTATCACCCTTTTCTGACATACAATGCACCTAAGTGAACGGCTGCGATGTCTAATGCTGCTAATGGATGTATTAGGCGCATTGTTCGTAAGACTCGACACTTTCAAATGCGCTGAACATGAGGGGGCGTCCGGGGGGTACCCTGGGGGCGTCGCACCACACTCGTAATATTAGACACAGATATGAATGTGGTTCGGCAGAACCAGGCGCATTACTGCTCGGACAGACAGACCTATGTCAATGTGCTCTGCCTGAGCCTGAGGAGTCGCAGTGGAGCTGGATTTGCTGTAAGGAGCAAAAATGTCCAATATTTCTCCACCAGTGCAATAATAAAAAGGGATTTATTATAATTATCAAACTGTATAAAATTTTATTCCTTAAATTTAATGAAAAATGTTATCAGATAAAATTAATATAAAAATATGTAATATCCCAAAAATATAAAAATATCTCCTATAAAATGGATTTCAAATTAATAGAATCTAAATCTAATTTTACATTAAATAACAACTGATGATTTAATTTTTTTTAAAATTTAATTTGACTACCCTTAAATTTGAAATGTTTTTTGTGCTCTCAAACCTTTTTTTTCTACATACAGCAAGAGCCGGCACAGCCCCAGGTATTGCTGGGACCTGTGGTCCTCCACGCAGGATCAGTGCCATAGTTTCTATCACTGACATGCTATTCTAATGAATTTTCTCTTATTTCCAGCCTGTCTGTCACAAACACCACTTTCACAAATTCAGGCGCATTATACACTGAAAATGAGACTCTACTATTCACTTCGACGCGCCTTCCTTCATACATGTCGCCCTATGTTGGGTAAAGTAATCTGTAACGAAGGCCTCCCCTCCTTTGAATAAAGAAAATGTCATAATATGTATATTACACAGCACATAACATCCATACAGTACATGAGAGGTCTACACATTCTTGACATGACAACCAGTATGGAAAAACCTCCATGCTTTACACTGCAGGATGTAATAAGAAACCTGTAAAGAGTTACACCACGGTAATTGAAGAGGAAGAATGAGGAAAGAAAGGGGAAGAAGAAAGCCTCTCATGACGTGACTTTGGCAGAAGCAATGGCTGGTGGTTCACCTGCGGGGCCAAACCTCTCACCTGAGCGTCTCTTTCAGCAGGGCTCTCACCAGCGGCAGCCTGGGGACGTCCTCTGCGGTGGGCACCACGTCCTTCCCGAGGTTCTACACAATCTCATTGTACACCGACTGCTGGATCTGTGGGTTTTTGGCCAGGAGGTAGGTTGCCCAAGAGAGCGTAAAGGAGGTCTGAAGAACGAAGGGGCAAAGAAGCGGTTAAATATTTGCACCAAAAAATCACAGCAAAATATTACCCCAATTAAGATATACCTTTTAATAGATAAAAAAGTGACTAATAAAGCGGAGACATCGCCCCGAAAAGGACGGCTCCACAAACTAATACTCAGATACCTATCCAAATTTAAATAACATAAACAAATCAAAAAGCAAAAAAAAAAAAAAAAAAAAAAAACAAATAAAACCCCTTTGGTTTATTTCATTTTAATTTTGGGATGGACAATCTGAGTATTTTTGTGGGGGGCCGTCCTTTTGGGGGGATGTCCCGCTTTATTATCACTTTTTTTTTGGGACTTTTTGGATTTTTCTATTGGATAGTATTTTCAATAGTATCATTTTTTGTGAGGTATCAGCATTAGTTATTTACGTTTGTACCCTCAGGGATTTTACCTGTCCTGGATTTTTTTCTGTTTTTTTTTTGGGGTTGGGTACTTGTTTTAAAATTTTTAAAGCATATCTATTAAAAGGGTTTTCTTTAAATTTGGGGTTAAATTTTGCTGGATTTTTTTTAAAAAAATCAATGTAGTAATTTTTTTTGATTGCATGTGGGTGTAAATATTTCACCCCCCCTAAGGTCCCGACCCTCTGATCAAAACCCCGGTTCCGATCGACTCGGCCGAAAACATTCGGTCATGTTGGCGTAGAGTTCCTCCACAGACAGCTCTTTGCTTATCAGCATTGACGTCAGGAGCCCCCCTTTCACCTCCTCCCCCCTCTCTATTTGGGACTCAATCTCCCTCAGCTTGTTGTCCACATGGATTTGACCTGAACATTAATACAAGTAAAAAAAAAACTTTAACTCAAAAAACAAAAAAAATCTTTGTACAAAAAATAATACATTTCGTTTTCCAGTCTTACTGAATCTGAAGAGTCCGTCCCAGGAGCGGCAGAACTCCTCCCAGGGTTTGGGGATGAAGGTTCGCAGCCACTTGGGTATGGCGCCGGCGTACATCGTGGTCTTGAACATGCTGAACATGAGCTCCAGAGCCTCGATGTATTCCACCGTCTGCTTGGGGACTACATTGTCCAGGCAGCCGAGCCGGCATTCATACAATATGGTGGCCACAGCTGCAGGACGAGGATGGCGCAGTCAGAAGTTAGAGTTTTGTTTTATTTTTTTTATATAATTTTTTTTTGTTTAAAGTAAATAAATATAAATAGTACAAACATTCAGAATCAACACCTCAGAGGCTTTACCTTCCATAGAGTATTTGAAGTAAAGCTCGTTGATATTGGTCACAGTTTCACCATCATCCTGTTGAGAGCGGAGGACTTTTATCCTCTTGACCAAGTCCTCAACAACAGCATTGACATCCCCAGAGTACACCGCAACGTCTCTGGGCCTCAGGATTTTCTGACGTAGAACGCTGCGCATGGAAAGCCACTTCTGACCTTCCCTGTAGAGACAGAAGAGAAGAGTATGGAGATCTGTATACAACATCCTTCTGTATATAGTTATATGGAGCATGCTGGTATAACCTGGGGATCTCCGGTATATAGTGATATGGAGCATGCTGTTATAACCTCTCCTGTATATAGTGATATGGAGCATGCTGGTATAACCTGGGGCCTCTCCTGTATATAGTGATATGGAACATGCTGGTATAACCTGGGGATCTCCTGTATATAGTGATATGGCAGTATAGGGGTGACCGACTCACGCAGATATGAGGCCGGTTGAGCGTCCTCTTAGGTCCCTGTATTCCTGCCAGGACTCCATGTTGCCTCTCTGAGGGGCTTCTCTCTCCGCTCGCAGAACCTGGGCGATCATGTCTCGGTCTGAAATCGATACCACAAACTGAGGACCAAAGTGCGACTTGAAGATGGAGCCATATTCCCGGGTGTGCTTTTGCTGGAAATGAAGAGAGAATATAGGGTGATGCAGACCCCGGCTCACTCCCCTCACGGACCCCCAGAATACCCATAGTCCTCTATCCCTAAGCCCCTCCTAATGCCACATGTACCACCAGCTGCTGCCCAACATCTTGCTTGTAGATGTCACCATGTGCGGGCAGCACCTACATGTCCCATGATGCCTCAGAGACTAGAATTTATATAGATGCTTCCAAACTATGAGCAGGAGGCGGGGGATGCAGGTGAGTGTCCAAGGCCAAGAAGGGCGGCAGCATGGAGCATGTCACAGGCAAACTCCAGCCCAGTGCCACAGAGCGAGAGAGGAGGAAAAAGTCGTCGACTCAATAGGTAACAAGCTTAATGCATCTTCTCCCTACAATGATTAGCTTTCAACATGTAGGGAAAGGTAAATTAAGACTTTTACTAGATACATTGCTCTTTTGATATTGCCCTGGTCAGGAGATGAGAGAATTTGTCTGCTCTGAGTGCACACAAGTGGCTTCAGGTTACTGCTCATATCTCCCTTCCTTTTAAATCTTTTTATTAAGCATTCCAGAACATACAATAAGTATATGAGTCAAACAAGTTAAATTTACAAAGCTACAATGGTCATCATAACATCCAGCCAATTGACTGGCCTACGTGGATACACTCTCCCTTCCTGATTAGACATAGAGCAGGGATTGATGTCACCATGGTCAGAGCAGAGTCTTTATCACATGTAGATAATCTAATCTTGTTAGAGATAAGCACTTGTTTTCAGTCTATGTAGCTTTATTTCCTACAGATGAAAACTCCTGCACTTATGTCACTGTAATGGCTCAGCTTGTAATAGAGGAGCTAAATATGATAATGACTGCTATAGAACCACTCACAGCTTGAGCAGGCAGTGCGAGTCTGAAGCTTCCTGTGACTCTGCGAAACAGCACGGTGATAAAAACCCCTTTAAGGAACACGACTCATTACAGTACGTCAGACTGGGGCCACCAGTAGCGTTAATTCTTGGGGGCTCCTGCATAACAACGGTTGAGACAATTCTTGGCCGCTGGACCGCCCCCTCCTTCAACGTGAATGACCATTATTGGGGCCCACACTCAAGCTACTGCACATGACTCTTGCTTTCTGCCTCTCTTTCTCTGAATTTCTCCTTGAAAAGCAGCTCCAGATCTGCCAAACCCAGAGAGTAAGGGAACCACCAGTGGTCCTTGGGCATGGCGAGCTTGTGGGCCTCTGGGTAAGGTGGGCCCGGAGCTGCTTTTCACAGAAAAAGGCAGAAAGCAAGAGGTGTACCCAGTACCTGTAGGGCCCCAAGCATCAACTCCAATGGTGGACCCAGAAACCTCAGTCAGACACTGCTAGGAGCCCACCAAGTGTCTCACCTGTGGGCCGGTCCAAGCTTGCAGTTACTGTCCAGTTATTAGAGCGGTGTCCCCATTACATAACACAATATCAGCGGCACTCTATAAAAACTTTTTTTTTTTTTTTAAAAAGAACAATCAAAGGGAATCTAGGAATTTTCTTCCTAAAGCATTTCCGCTACCTTAGAATGCATGAAAATTTGAGGTTCCTAGTGCACACCTTTGATCAAACCAGTAATTGCCCATCCACCGTGACAAGGTAACCTCAATACAGATGGGGATCTACGCTAACATTTTACCTTACTTGGTGTCTATACTAATTTTTTTTTAAAGTTGTCTTGGATGTGCGGACCCATTTTTGCTTTTTTGACTGTTTGCATGGGGGAGTGGCTGGCCCCCATTGTGGTCATGCACTCCGTCAATCCACACAGACTCTTTTTAAAATCAGAGCAGAATGTACCTGGGATCTTCTCTCCCTGAAAATATGGAGGTCTGAACAGACACCCGGGGAGGTCAAATGTTAGAGTGGGTCCCCATTTGTATTGAGGTCACCTTGTCGCAGTGGATGGGCTTTTGCAGTTTTGATCAAAGGTGTGCACTGAGAACCTCACATTTTCATGTACTCTAAAGTAGCAGATGTGCTTTTTGAAAAAAAGTCCTGTTCCCTTTCACTTTTTCTTTTAGTGTTTATAGAGCTGCTGATGTTGTGTTGTGTTTGCATTGCTTTTGCACCACGCCTGCGAGCACCTATACTCATTTTTTTTTTTCTTGGATTTGCGGACCGATTTCTGCTTTTTTTGAGTGTCCCCATTCCATGACCAATCTGTATGCACTGAAAGTAAACAATGAAGGTTCCTATTCTATGACAACAAGCAGAGCTGTAGAAAAGACCATGAGGAATGTTTCTTTATACCAAAAATAAATTAAATTATTTAATCCAACCAAAAAACTCCTTTAGCAGCTCCGGTCGCAGTTTCTGCTCCTTGCACTTTCCTGGACTTGTCCAGATTTTTTTCAGTTTCCTTGAATCACATTTCCCTGAATATCAGCAGACACCGGGATGCAGTTCCCATCTCCGTCCTCCGGGCGGCGCTCTCACCCTATATCATTATCCATGCTGCAGCTGCAACTGGGAAGCCGCAGGTGTAGGAAGAGTCGGGGAAGGGACCGTGGGATGGAAAAAGCGAGGGAAAGATTAAGGGATCGCACGCTGCGCTCTGGTTTGCGGAGTCATTCTTTCCAAGGTGGAGGTCACGCTCCTCGGGCCCCAACAGATGGAGCAGCTCTGTAATTACGGGACCTTGTTCTTCGTATAAAATTCCAAGGAACAAATTTAAAGTTTCATAATTTCGCCTAAAGTATTTCCTGCCGATTAAAAAAAAATAAAAAATACCGGCCACATGCTCGACTTGTAGATGGGAAAAATCCTGTTCTTTTCTAGATGCGATAGTAAAAAATCTAACACTCCTGAATGTCAGGGCGGGCGAAACTTACTTTACTGCAGCTTATCTCTATGTAATTTTATGACAAATAGTAGATAATGACATAATGATCGCTCTTTTGTTCTTTGAATAGGCTGAGATAAAGATTAGACTAGATCAACAGGACAATGACAGGAGCAATACGTGAGGTATAGAATCACCAGTGCAATCTAACCACCCTTTATTGTTGGCGCTGCTTAGCTTGTTGTGAATGAAAGAGGTGATCTGCATGAAGTCTTGCTACAAATAGTAGGCAAGGACAATGATCACGATTGTTTTCTGAACAGGTCTAGATTAAGATTAGACCTAGAGGGCAATGGCAAGAGCAATACATCAAAGGATAGAGTCTGAAGAGTATACTCATCTCATTTCGCTGTTGCTGTGAAAGGAGGAGCCGATCTGCATTTTGTCTTATTACAAATAGTAGGCAAGGACCATAATCACTTTTTTCTGGACTGGTCTAGATAAAGATTAGAGCTAAAGGGCAATGACTAAAGCAGTACATCAAAGGATAGAATCTTCAGAGTGAACTCGCCTCACTTAACTGCTGTGGTGAAACGAGGAGCTGATCTGTATTTTGTCTCATTACAAATAGTAGGCAAGGGCAAGGATCATGATTGTTTTCTGGACAGGTCTAGATAAAGATTATCCCAAAAAGGGCAATGGCAAAGCAATCTTTAAAAGGGATAGAGTCTGAAGAGTATATCATCTCATTTCGCTGTTCTGGAAAGGAGGACCATTCTTTTGTTTATTACAAAAGTAGGCAAGGACAAGTCACTTTTTTTTCGGAAAAGGGTCTAATAAAAGATTAACCTAAAGGGCAATGACATGAGAATCATCAAAGGATAGAATCTGCAGGGGAAACCTTCCCTTTAACTGCTCCCGGTGAAAGGAAGACGATCTGCATGTAGCCCATTAAAAATAGAGGTAATGCGTTGTTTATTGTTTTTGTATAGGCCAAGGTTTAGAAAACATGACAGAGCAATGGCAATACATAAGGGAAAAGGGGGTTCATCTTTCTGTGCGCTGGGGTGTTTACAGCTTTCTTCATACTTATCAGGTCCTGCTGATATTACTTACACCTTACCAAGTCAGCCCGAAAGAAAAACCGTCAACCCAAACTTTTATGCTGCTGTAGAGCTCAAGGGAAAGTAATGATGCAGTAAAGACTGACACAGTCAGGAGTGACGGAGAGGAGTTACTGTAATGGACGGCCGGGTGACCCCCGCTATGGCGGGCCTCGGGCACCCCTTACCCTTGGGGACCAGGAGGCGGAGTTCATCCCGGGGAAGGCTTTGTCTGCACGACTGAGGACTTTAATTTGTCCATTTCGTGAGGCGAATTGCGAGGATATTTCAGCGCGGCAGCTGCTTGGCAAACGGCCCAGGAAATCCGAACACTCAACGTGAGAGCCCTGAATAAAGCCACTTTGTGAAGATTTCAGTCTCGGATCTCAGCGGCCGGAGAGCGGCGTCACCGACGAAAAAAGAGCGAGGACGAAGCTGCCTGAGGTGTAACCAGAGGACGATCCTGCGCTCACAACCCAGCAGCACCTTCTAGGAATTGGGGAGGGGGATCCACAAATACAGCGGAATCCTGGTAGAAGAGAGGATTCTGCAACTTTGTAATACACTTCTCAGTTCATCAAGGTTTGCAGGATCTCTGCTGCCATCAGTGAATGGAAACGTTATGGTTACATGAAAACTTGTACAGGCCGAACACCACAGCAGAGGGTCTGCTACAATTACATCCAGCCCAAAAACAGATTAACAGTGAGGACAGCAGAGATACATTGTAAGGCGCAACTCGCACAGCCAGGATCTGGTGAAGAGAACTGCGCCAAATCTGTAAACGCTCTGCATCGAAGAGGAAGAAAAGAAGGGGTTTTGTGACCAAATCTGAAGATTTTTGTCCACACTACACTGCACAGGGGCCCAAAAGGTAGAGCTCATTCTAGGGCCCCGACCAGTGGGGCCGCGTCCAGGGGGGGCCCCGGCCAGTGGAGCCGAGTCCAGGGGGGGCCCCGGCCAGTGGAGCCGAGTCCAGGGGGGGGCCCCGGCCAGTGGCGCCGAGTCCAGGGGGGGCCCCGGCCAGTGGAGCCGGCCCGGGGGGGGCCCGGCCGGGGGCCCCCGAGTGGGGGGGGCCCCGGGCCAGTGGCCCCGAGCCCAGGGGGGGCCCGGCCAGGGGGCCCCGAGTCCGGGGGGGGGGCCCCGGCCAGTGGAGCCGAGTCCAGGGGGGGGGGCCCGGCCAGTGGAGCCGAGTCCAGGGGGGGGGCCCCGGCCAGTGGACCCCGATTGGGGGGGGCCCGGGCCCAGTGGGCCGAGTCCGGGGGGGGCCCCGGCCGTGGAGCCGGCCCGGGGGGGGGCCCCGGGGCCAGTGGGGCCGAGTCCGGGGGGGGCCCCGGCCCTGGGCCGGTCCGGGGGGGCCCCGCCATGGGCCGGTTTCCAGGGGGGGCCCCGGCCAGTGGCCCCGAGTCCAGGGGGGCCCCGGCCAGTGGAGCCGAGTCCAGGGGGGGCCCCGGCCAGTGGAGCCGAGTCCAGGGGGGGCCCCGGCCAGTGGAGCCGAGTCCAGGGAGCACAGCTACTATACATGACTCCTGCTTGCAGTCTCTGTTTCCGTCTTTCACCTAGAAAAGAAGCCACATGCCTACCATGCCCAGGCGCCCACCAAGGGTTTCCCCTAATCCCTTAGGGGCCAGTCCAAGCCTACATTCGCAGATAAATCTGTGCCACAGGCATTCGGGTCTTCGCCTTAGATCTTTGCTGCAGATTCTCTTGTATAGAAAAATCTGACATGTGAACACATCTACACTGGATACAACTGTAACAAACCCTCTGATGTGCTCAGTATTTGTCTGCAATGAGACACTGCGTTTTCCTGTCACTTTGTGGCGTCACCTAGAAGGTGTCTTCAGAATCCCCTCCGTAGGCGCAGCACTGTACATGCTGCAAATCTGCAGTGCAGAATCCAAAGCGCAAACCCATAGCCCATCAGCCGAATCTGAACCAGACACGACAGACTATGGACAAGGCACAGAGATCCAGGAGGAAGCAGGACGGCAACACAAGAGCTGCACATACAGCACCAATCACAAAGAGATCGGCCCAAGCATGGACGCTCTGATATGGTGTCCGGTAGGACAGTCCCCGAGATACTCATGGCGGTGGGGAGACACGTGCATAAGTTTCAAAGTCTTAGCAAGATTGGGTGAAGAAGACATCCCACCAGAGATCATAGATGTCAACACTGTTTGGAAACCACCATAGCGTCCAGCGTCATCCTCCACCGCTGGGGAAACGTCTCGCTTACTTGCTCCTCAGCCATCTGCTACCACTTTCTGAGGGAATTCTTACAAAGTTTCAATGCGGCTTCAGATCATCTCTAGACCGGCAGAATGGCCAACAGAGGTAACCCCTGCTGTGTCCATGGGCCCGGAGAAGGCGAAAAAAACAAAAGCAAGGTCCGGGGGGAAAGGCAACGGGGTGGGCCAAAGAGCAAAGCCCGCCGGTGGGGCCCAAAGAGCCAAGCCCGCCGGTGGGGCCCAAAGAGCCAAGCCCGCCGGTGAGGCCCAAAGCGCCAAGCCCGCCGGTGAGGCCCAAAGAGCCAAGCCCGCCGGTGAGGCCCAAAGAGCCAAGCCCGCCGGTGAGGCCCAAAGAGCCAAGCCCGCCGGTGAGGCCCAAAGAGCCAACTCCGTTTCTATATACAACTGATGTGATATTTTTAGCCCAGCAAATTCAAGAAAAAAAAAAAAAAACGATGTCCCACCGAGTTCTTTAGGATCCAGAGGTTCCTAAAGTTAATCGCACCTGTCCCCTGTAATGGTACGGATAAGGATCCCTTCACCATCCAAACAGGGTCAAGCAGGGTTGTGTCATCTTGCTGATCTTTTTCACCATCTACTGATGGTCTCAGATCACTTTCCCCATGGCACGGAGATCAGGTACTGACTTAACAGGAGACTCTACAAACTACCACGCCTCAAGTCCAAGACAGCAGTCTGGGATCTCCAGTAAACTGATAACTGCACCATATTTGCTGACTCGGCAAAGGAACATGAAGTCATACTGACCCTCTTTATTGAGGCCTACAAGAGCCTAGGAATGTCCCTCAACATCAGGAAACCCAAAAGCCTCTGCCAAGCTTCCCCAAGAATCACCATCATTGGAGAACCTCTAAAAGTTCCCAAAAGGCAACCATTGAGGAGGAGGTTTAGCACTGAAGTATTTGTCCCAATTGTATTTAAAGGAAAAAATGCAGATCTTTAGACCCGGGCTTTTGGAAGGAAACCCAATCAATGGTCTATAGAGCCGTTCGGGTCAAAACTTTTCCCGTCCCCGAGTCAGAGTCACCTACCACTGCCAATGGAAGACTCTTGAGAGATTACATCGATGTTGCCTGCAGAAGAGACTGACGGGCCAATTCCAGATTCCTTACCAAGACAGAGTTGACCAGAATGGAAGCCTTGATCTTGCAAAGCCAACTCCCAAATGGAGGCCCACTCCCTAGAAAGGGCCAACATCTGTTTCCCCAGAGAGGTTCTTTACATCAACTGCACTGAGGCCAGAGATTGAAAGACACCATCAAGACCGACCTTCAGAAAGGTCAAATCGACATCAATACTGGGGAAAGGGTTGTTCTAATGGCGCCCACGACTCCTGTGAAATTTTTTAAAGTGACCCCCTGCCCAAGAGGTAGACAAAAGCAAGTTTGGGAAAAAAAAAGGGGAAGAGCTCCGAAAGCAGCTCCTAAACACAACCTCCTGCCCCCACTGTCCCAAGATCTGTGACTCAAGGGTTGGACTCGAAACCCCTAAGAACATAAAAAAAATCTTTATGCGGTTTTTCGAGGGGCCATGATGAGGAAGAAATAGCGGTCTGGGGTATGAGGTTTTACCACAAGGGTCAGATCTGCAACAAATCTGTTCCTGAATGCACAGGGAAATCTGCAGCACTGACACGTGACCAAGGGAGTCCAGAATCGGCTGCAGTGGTCAGAGGACACGACAACATCGTGGAAAATCTGCGTCTGCAGCGAGACCCACAAGGAATTAATTGCAGATTTTCACATCAATAAACCGAGAACATGAATTTTTCCCAAAGCATCAGAACCCCCCCGGGGCACCCCTCTAGGTAGATCTCTGTATTCTGTCTGCAAAGTTAGAAAATCTGCAACATTTCCACTGCAATAACTTGCCCTTTTTTTCTACCCGAAGGGAAAAAGGAAATCCCCCACGCAGACCAAAAGCCCGGGGTGCCCACCCAACAACCCCTCTCCCTCTAATCCCAGTCAACTATGACCAGACAGGGATGAATGTGCAGGTGCAGTCTCAGAGAAAGCGGATCAGATTACCCCGAGAGGCAGCG
>JAODAL010022354.1:0-64918 GCA_025379985.1 Phyllomedusa bahiana | reverse complement strand
GAAGCTTCCCTGTGCACCAGGCCATCCGGCCCCGAGGCCGAAGTGACCCCGGTAAAAGCGGGGGGAGTTTTTTTCAGCTCTGCGAAAAAGCGCAGGAGGTTGCAGAGCTGTCCTCTCCAGACACCTTTCCCCTTCCACTGCAGACACAGAATGATGTCACAGCTCTTCATTCAGGGGGAGACTCGCCCCTGGATTTGAAATTGAATCTCATAGAATTGGCTCAAGAGCACGAACGCTTCAAACAATAAAACCCCTTTAAATGATCCAAGAGAAATCTTTATTTGGATACTCACAAATGCAGTGTGGAAATAGACGACAAAATTAATTAGAATTTCGTGTCTCTAACGCCGAACCCTGGGTTTCGCCTCTCAGCTTCTTTGAGCATGATAGGGATGTTCCCATATCGGATATTTATGGTCTATTGCTAGTTTTTGCCATGAATGTTGGATAGCTGTGGTTTCTACCTCTGGGACCTGCACCTATTTTGAGAACAGCCTCCAAAAGGAGATGGCGCATGTGCACGTCTCTCCATTCTGCTCTATGGGACTTCTCAGTATAGCCTAGCGGAATCCTTAATATACAGAGACATTTTGGTTCCTGTTCTTAAAGGGGTTGTCTCACTACATTGATTCATCTCACCTCAGTCCTGTTTTCTTGGTTTCATTTTTGAATTCAGGGTTGTGTTTAGTGGCTACTACTGGCCTGCAGTGACAGGTCTGTAGCTATAGCAACTAGTGCTGGCAGCCTATAAGGATAGATCAAACGGGTCTGTAGCTATAGCAATCAGTGCTGGCAGCCTATAAGGATAGATCAAACGGGTCTGTAGCTATAGCAACCAGTGCTGGCAGCCTATAAGGATAGATCAAACGGGTCTGTAGCTATAGAACCAGTGCTGGCAGTTTAAAAGGATAGATCAAATGGGTCTGTAGCTATAGCAACCAGTGCTGGCAGCCTATAAGGATAGATCAAACGGGTCTGTAGCTATAGCAACCAGTGCTTGCAGCTTATAAGGATAGATCAAACGGGTCTATAGCTATAGCAACCAGTGCTGGCAGCCTATCAGGAGAGATTGAACAGGTCTGTAGCTATAGCGAGCTGAGGAGCTGATGCAGTCCATACAAGAGGGGAATCTAGGAATATGGTGGGATACGTTAATGGACACAAATTGCAAAGTGACTTGTTTTTGCAAGATCTTTGACCTAAAAAGCAATTCTTTTGGTGAGACAACCCCTTTAAATTAGGTGCAAGCCCCCGGATGGGGCCACCCCCATCACCAAATTCGGCTATTTCCCGAATGGATGAGAAACCCTTTTTTATAATGATTTTAAAGGGTTCATTTTTAGCCCCATTTTTCCTTCCTTTTATCATTTGGTTTACTGGTTTTGTTTCGCTATCTTTTTTTTTTTCTTGTGGGGCGTAAGGGGTTTCAAGTAGAAAAATCTGGTTTTAGAGCAAGGGAAACTTTAAAAGTTACAGAAAGGCCCCTTTTTTTTACTAAAAACCATTTTCTGGGTCTGTCTTTGTGTTCATTATATTGTTAAAATCCAGTGTCTTGTCACTTTCCCCATTTGTTTTCTATTTCGTTTTTAATTTCTTATTTGTCTGGTGCCCCAAAGTCATTATCCTTAACGACCCGCAGTCTTTTGAGGGAGGGCATTTCGGTCGTTCTCTCCGACGTCTTTTGACGCGCTGCAAACTTTGGGGGTTTGCGGCCCCCGGGCCCCGAAATTGTGCGGGATGGGGCCCTGTACTACCGCCCCAACCCCCAGAGTCCGCGGCCCGGGGGAGATTTAAACCTCTGAACCCGTGGTTTGGCCCCAATTTTGCTTTTTAAACCCCAAAAACCCCCCCCTTTCCTCCGCCCAAATTTTTTTTAAAAAACCAACCCCCCTGTGTGCTGTCCAGATCACGCCTGTGTCAAAGTGACACAGATTAGAATGTATTAGCATAAAAAATATGCTAATACATTACTAAATGTAAAAAAAAAAAAAAATTTTTTAAACCCAGTTTTCCCCTTCTTGGGAGTAAAAAAAAGTAAAAAAAACTTTAAGTTTAAAAAAAAAAAAAAAAAAAAAAATTTAATATAAAAAAAAATAAATATATAATAAAAAAAAATTGTCAAAAATTTCACTCCAAAAAAAAACCAAACAAAATTTTTGGTTTCCACATAAACCGTAAAAACCTGTAAAATTTAAATTAACAAATTAAGGTGAAATTAATTTTTATAGGGAAATTTTAAAAAAAAAAAAAAAAAAATTAATAAAAATTTTTTCCCAAAAATTTTTTATTTTACAATTTTCCCAAAAAAAATTTTCCGTTTTCCACCAACTGCGAAAATTGAAAAAAAAAAAAAAGGGTTAAAACCTTTTTGAAACCCCCAAGGGGGGCCAAAAATAAAAAAAATTTCCGGACAAAACCTTTTTTACAGTGTTCGGTTTAAAGGGGGTTAAAATTTTTCCCGAGCAGCCCAAAGGCTTATATGCACGTTTTTAAAAATTTTTCCTTTGGCGGGGATTCTGCCACAATCAAAAATTCCCATTTTGGATGGGGGTGTGAATATAGGCTTTGGAGTGGTAAGTTTCGTGAGGGGTTTGTGCAGGGAAATGAAAGGGGTTTTTGTGGTTTGGGCTCGGTGCAGAACCTTTGACATTCCCTCGAACCAAAAGTTCAGGATGAAGTCAAAAGTACATCTGTGAGTAACTTCTCTTTTATTTCAGAGTATGATAGCTCATTAGCAATAATTAAAAGGGTTGTCCAACCAGGGGCGGGTTTCACAAAAACCAAGGCATTTTTAAGTTTCCCCCCCACTTTTTTAACCCTTCCTGCTTTGGATTGGGGGGTTTTTCCTAAAACAGTGATTAGCGATCGTTATAATTCCACTGACTTTAATCGGGGAGATGTAAATCCAGAAACAAAGTAAAAATAAATTTGTAAGAAATTTCTTTTTTTTTTAGGGTATGTTCTGGGCATTTTGGGAAACAACTTTATGCTGTTTTTTTAAAAACCGGGGAGCTCCCCAACTCCAGCCCCTCGGGACCCACCATCGGGGTTAAAGTTTTCTGTCCCCCTTCCTTGCTTTGCACGGGGTGATAAAATTTTATGTTTCACAGGAGATGTAAGCATTGTCGGGGCATTTATGGGGGGGATCCGAAAAAAAGCCCTGTTGGTGGGCCCCTTTGGGCCCTTGATTGGGGGAAACCCATTTTTTTTAGAAGTACGTCCCTTTCGCCGCACTTCTAAAGCATGGGAGGACGACCCCCATTCACTTGCATTATCAGCGGCGCATAAGTGCCGCGAAGAGGTGACGTGTCACTTCTCTCCCCTGGCGTACAATAGGATCGTATTGTACGTCGGGGGAGACAAGACATAATTCATAGCTATGAATTACCGTACTTGCGGCATTCATTTCTGCCCTATTGAAGTGCTAATATGTGGCAAAATGCGTCCCGCAATTACGCCGTATGAACATACTCATAGAGATAACTCGCTGTTCTCAACCTGCCGTCTGTCCTGGTATTGTCACTCCTTGTTCTCTATCTAATCAGGAAGGGAGAGCAGGATAGTAACCAGAGAAACCTGTGTGCACTCAGAGCAGATAAAATCTCTTTATTTCTTGACGAAAAAAAGAGGAATGTATTTGGCAAAAGTCTTCATTTACCGTTCCCTACATGTTGAAAGCTAATCTTTGCAGAGAGACAACCCTTTTAACTTGACTAACTTGATCTATTTCTGTGAATGAGAGAAAACTGTCAATCAGTGGTGCATAGGTGAGGTTAAACTGCAACCTCCAGCACAGGTATGAATCCCGCCTTACTGTACCATCACTCTATAAAAAAACCTGACACTTTATCATTTGTGCAGTAATAGACATACAGAGGAATCGATCATATTACCTGCATCAATTTTCTGATGTACAAAATTAGCATTTTTTTTTGTACAATACCTGGATTTCAATACAAATTTGACACTTGAATGAATGGAATTTTGCACTAGAAAAGAATTATACTGGAAATTTAGTTCAGATCATCACTGACTTTGATTTCACTTTCAGGACACTACAGCAGGTGCCAAATGTACTAAGGTATACAAGGCCAGAAACATAACACCTATCTTAAAGGGGTTTTGCCATGAAGTAAAGTTGATGTGGGAAGTTTGAAAATTAAATAATAAACATTTTCACCATTCATCATTATTAAAAATTCTGCACTGTGTTTGTTTTAACTGCTCCTTTAGTGATCCATTGTTTACAGATCATCTCCAGGGGATACAACCAGGGCTTTGAGCACCTCAGTACTGGTCACACATGCTCAGATATCACCTCTCTTTTCAGGTAGCTGCTGAGTGTACAAACCCCAGGTGCTGTCACTCTACTCCTGTCCTTTGGACTAGTTAATAATAAGTCAAACAGTGCAAATAAAAAAATAAAAAAAGAAACCTCAACGAGGTCTGTGCATTGATAAAGAGGAAAAAAAAATCCACAGGTTATGTTCCTGCAGGGATTTGAACCAAGGACCCTTGTGCTGTAAAGCAAAAATGTTACCTCTGAGCTACAGTGTAGCTACTTAAACTTCTATACATAAACAGACCTTTCTTTCACTAGAGAGAGGAAAGGCCTGGTGATGTCATCCTGCTGGGTCACATGATATGCAATTCAAACAAATCACACACGCCCCTTTCTGAGCACACAGAGCTGAATGTAGGAGAAATTAAATGAGATCGTGGCAAAACCCCTTTTATGAATTTCCTCCTAAGTCTTGAGAGAATCTGAATTGCATTCCATGGTCTTCCATGTTTTATGTTGACGGCCCAATACAACCACATTCAATTCTGTTTCAGGCCAGTGCAAGGTTTAATTTTCCTTTTCAAATGGCAACCAGGGGAAGAGCCAGCTGGATCTGTAGTCCAAGACTCCCGACTGGATACCATGTTCTTTGCAAAGCAGGTAAATGTTTGTGTGCGCGATGTTGTTTTCCAGCTTTTTACGAAGACTAAACTACTACAAGGGTTCTACAACACTGACAAAGTGCTAGAAATACAGATCAGCAAAAAGATCAGTTCTCAGACTGGAGAGAAGAGGAAGAGGGAGTTGCAGAGTGAGGTAGCAGGGGTGAATGACAGACGCTGCTGAAAGCTCTAGTAAGTGTTCTCCTACCCCCCAGTGCTTACGTCACAGCTTAGTACTGCTCTACAAGGGTATGTTCACATGGCATGTTGGATCCGGTTTTCATTGCATGAAAACTGCATCCAAAAAACTGCAAATGCATTTTTCGGATCCGTTTTTCAGTGCCTTTTCTTTCAAATCACACATTCAAATTTTAATCCAATGTATTTTTCGGATGCGAAAATAGCTTCCAAAACGTACCCAAAAGTGTGTTGCGTTTAATTAGTTTTTCAGGCTCCAAAAAACGCACTATATTGTTTCCTATGGGGATTTCACTTAAAACGCAAGTAGACTTGACATAACAATTCTTTAAACAGATCCGAAAAACGCATTGAAAAGACACAAGTAAACGCGCATCAGCGATCACTCGTCTGAACTAATGTAAATCACACTGCACATTTTTAGATGCGTTTTTTTTGGGTCCGAAAAGCGGATCCAAAAATGGATCTGAAAAACGCTGTGAGAACAGCCCCGACCGTCCTTCATGTGAATGCTGCGTTTATAGGGGAGGAATGTCTTCTCTGTATGTGCAGTTAATGGAAGACCTCTTAGCAGCTAGTCCACAACTAAAAGTCACAGATGGATTCTGCTGAGCGGAAAACTGGTCGAAAAAAAAAAAAAAGAAATGGCACAAACGTGTTATTTACAAAAACAAGAAAAAGTATCACCGGATTTATATTGGCGCATTAACGTGGGTGCCGATCCTTCACTCGCTGGCCAGGCAAGATAACATTGTAATGAATAAAAGGTATCCCAGGACAGAGAAAAAGGATGGCACTTGTAATCTTCCAAACTTAAATAAAATATAATATCCATTTACTACTTCAACATCTTTAAAGGGATTGTCTCACCATAAGGATTGCTTTTTATGTTAAAGATCTTGAGAAAGCAAGTAACTTAGCAACATGTGCCTATTAACAGTGTCCTAACTATTCCTAGATATCCCCTTTTGTATGGACTGCATCAGCTCCTCAGGTCACTATAGCTACAGACCTGTTCGATCTCTCCTGATAGGCTGCCAGCACTGGTTATTATAGCTATAGACCTGTCCATTATATAAGTGTTATATAATGGACATAAATACTCCTCGCTTACAGTGAATTCACACGGCATTTTCCCGGCGTATAGCGGCGCGTACTGTGCTTGTCAGCGCATACTTCTAAAACGTTCTGGTACGGCCCCAGTTCACTATAGTTTTGCGATGACATGTCACTTCTTTCTCCCAGCGTGTATCATGCGCCAAACAGCAGGTAATCATAGCTCTTAATGAGAGCTATGAATTACTGTATTTGCGGGCCGTACTTTGGGCATATTGCAGAACATTTGTGCCCCCAAAATACTGCCCATGAAGACGCCACATGAACATACTCTTGCAGCCTAATAATACAGGTAAGACTGAATATGAAAATTTCTACTCCATGTCAAACCATCCATCAAAAAGCCACTATCCTTGACGCCATCTAAAATTAGTGATCTAATGGTCATATGAGATAGTTTAAAGTGATACGACTTTAAACTAGCTCACCCTGTAAAAAATAAGCCCTTACACAAAAAAAAGTTACAGGTCTCAGAGTATGGCAAAGCAATTTTGACTGTATGGCTAGGTCTTCTCTGCATCGGACAAAAAACATCCAGGAAGCTGCGTTTTTTTTCCCGATGCAGGACCGCATTTTTTGTCACGTTTTACGCAAAAAAAAACACGGTCGTTCCTCTCTCCTTTTTTTTAACGCCGCCCATATAATTGTATTGTATGGGAAGACGCCAAGAAAACTAAAAGCAGGACAATAGCGAAAAGTATATCTGTTTGATATAATTGTACTTGTATTAAACCAACGAACGAAGTTATGTTATTTATAGCACACATAAACTTCATAAAACCAAAACCCACCCAAAAAATTGGCAATCTTTAAATTTTTTGGAGGGGGTCATCGAGCAATAAAACAAGCCATTATTCATTGATGAAGAAAGTGTTAGTTCTAATGACTTTTTTTTTTTTTTTTTTCTCTAATGAATTTGTACCACTACATTATTTGATTTTCTCTCCCTCCTTATTAGGTAATAAATAACGCGTGCGCCACACAAGCAATTGTAAGCATATTGCTTAACACAACCCACCCCGATGTGCATTTAGGGGAAACGCTGTCGGAATTTAAAGAATTCACACAAAGTTTTGATGCCGCTGTAAGTACCAGCTCAGGTTTGTTTGCATTATGAATTGCAAAGCCCTAACACATGTAATGTTCTTTCAGTTATAATGTTGTTTTGGCATGCCTTTTTATCTGTTTAGCATTCTGCCTTTAGCAAATAAGGTGTGTGTGTGTATGGTTCATACTATATAAAGTAGTATACTACTTCTGTACCCTCCACAATTGGATATATAATTTAAGGTGTCTTCTTTAAGGTGGTCTCTAAAATTACATTCATTTCCAAAAGTTACCTTTTTAGTATGTAACTCCGTGGCTTCTGACCTGTTTAGAGACAGAGAATGAAATGATGTATCCTTCCTTCCTCCCTTCCTTCCTTCCTTTTTTTTCTTTCTATTTTTTTTTTATATATGTGTGTGTGATTATATTATATATATATATATATATAAATATATATATATTATATAATATATATGTGTGTGTGTGTGTGTATATATATATATATATATATATATTATTATATATATATATATATATATATAATGGTATACCTATGGATCCATTGAAAACGTTGCAAATGTAGTCACTTTATACTAAGGATACAACAATTCAAACGTAATTAGAAGCCGGATCAACCCAATAACTATAACTCAACCAAGATCACCGCAAACCAATAATATTAAAAAAAAAAAAAAAAGAAAGCAGAAAACTATTTAGACATTAGTGATAACCTATAAAAAATGTACTAAAAACAATTCATGACACAAAATAGTGGGGAGCTATTGGCAGTCAACTGGGAATAGGTAATAAATACTGGTAATATAATCTATTTTTAAGCACAAAAGACTCCATATACATACCAAGAATTCATCATATCTCACAAATGTATAATGTAGTGAAAAAAGTGCTTAGTGCACATAAATAAACCACAGTAATATCCACACACATATATAGAAAGACATGAGAGAATAATAAGTATATAGGTATATGCACACTAATAAAGTGATACCATGCAAGAAAATATATATAGAGACAAATGCGCCAGAGAAAAATTGAATAAAGAATTCATACAATATAGATCTCATAAAGTAACATTACCCAGATAGACTGTCACGAGAGATTCCCTACACGTGTTTCGCGTATATGCTTCTTCGCGGGATTCTGAATAAATATATATATATATATATGTATGTGTATATATATATGTGTGTGTGTATATACACACACACACCTGACCACTTGCTCAAAACATCTGGAGTTCGGTGCCATTTTGACGCTTCTTCCTCTATACCTGGGAAGCACGCCAGCACCACAGAGAGGCGTCAAACAGACGCGACCCGCTCCGCCCATGAAACATCACGTGTCCGCGCCTGCGTGAATAGGCATCTCCATGGGGACTCGCGCCCGCCGGAGCATTAGGAAGAGTTGGCCACTCCAAAATAGGAATTAAACAAATGGATCTAAAGAAATACCACTAAGTGTCTGGTATAATTATTTTCAAAAATGTATAGACCTATATCACCTATAAATTAAACAACAATATGACCTGGGGATAAAAAAGTAACCCTATAATGAACCTATGATAACCTGAAGCAAAAGAAAAAGGACTACAAGTGAAGCATGTACTGGGAATAAGAAGACCACTGCAACCAGTGGATAAAGCAAAAAAATACATGAATAAACAAAAACATAATAAAATCGGGGGGGGAAAAAAAAAAATTTATATAATCCACAACTCAAATCAGAAAAGTCCAATATCTCCACAGAGGTCTTTAGATCTTCTACAAAGCACACAAGGTAACTTGTCCAAAGTTCACACCCTCCGTATATAGAAACATGCCACGAGCAACCCTAAAAAAAAAAAAAAAACAAAGCACAATTAGATACAAAATAAAAACGCAAATATACAGAACCCTAATTAGAGAAATGGGGCAAAACTGAAATTTCATTGAAACCTTGGCGTAGCGTACCCAATTCCAACCACGGAGTTTCCAATTGGGCCAAAGATTTTTTCCAATCCCCTTTTCGATTTGCAATCTGTACTTTATCAATCCCTTTCACCTGTAGGCGTTCGCCCAGTTTCCTGCATGTGAACACTTTCTCTACCAGTCAAAATATGCTATTAACCGCAAACTTTGTCAAAAAGTACAACTTTTGTGTGTTGTTCCCTAAGGATCCTGACCAATACCCAGAGCGAAGGTCCCGAATGGGACACCGGTTGCAGTGTGAACCCAGCCTCATACATGTTTGTGTTTCTGCTTTTTAGATGAAGGGGTTGGCATTAAGCAACTCTGAAGTAATTCGTCAAGTGCACAACAGCTTTGCAAGGTAGGTCTTTATTTATTTTTTTTTTCTTTCAAGCCAGTGAAAAAAAAAAGTCTTTAGCTTGGGACAAAACTTAAAAAAGGTTTTTCCTATTTCATTGTTTTTTTTTACAGTGTGGCAAAGGTAAATAAAAACAAATTACCAAACACTTTTGGTTCTGATTTTTGCTTCCCTTCAAAGTTAGAGCAGTTCTCACTTTGCCGTTTACCGAGCTTTCCTGGGTTACCGACCACCTCCCTGCTCCAGCCAGGCGGGATGGTTTTACACACACGGGGCTTGTTTGTTTCTTACTGACACACTTTTATAAGTCAGTTTTTACTAAAGGAAATGACCGCGAGCAAACTGTAGAGGGCATACCACAAAAGTCATTTCTCAACAAGAAAAGACCCCTCGTATGATTTTAATTTTAATAAGGGGAGGGTTTATTTTAATTTTTTGTAAAATTGACTTCCCCACCCAGGTTGGGAAAAATATTTGCCCTACAATTCAGTTAAAAGCTTTAAGGGAAAAAAACCATTTTATGAGCAGGACCTGGGGAGTAATAAATGTTAATTTTGAGTCATGGGGGAACAACCGTTAAGATTTCTGTTGTACATCCATTGTCTTGGCAAGAATAACCTTTAATTCCACCAATATGCATAAAATTGTTGTATGTAGTGTTATAATAAATCTATTTTGTTTGTGCATTAATTTAAAGGGCTATGTAGGGATTACTCATAATCCCGATATTTGGAAGGGGTGCCAGCTGCTAATTACACCTCCGGTAACGCGGGGGAAAGGAGCTGGCTTTGTTCCTTTTTAGTAACCCTTAGGGGGCGCAGGGTCTAAATGAACACAAAACAGTGCCGTGCACCGTTTCTTACTTCGACAGATACCCCTGTGGCGACATCGTGGGGAGCTGATTGGTTAACACGGCAGCTGGAAGCCTTGCGAAGGCTTCCATTATCGCCATGTACGCGATTCTAAGGCTATAGTCACACGGCTTATTGCGGGGGTTTTACTGCCGATGCAATACGGGGAGGTTTTTTTTTACCACGCCGATCAGTGAGTAATTCCAAAGCACGGGGGGACCGGCCCCATAGACAGGCACTGTCAGCAGCGTGTAAGCTCTGCAAACAATTCACATGTCAATGCTCCACCCCCCGCGTACAATGCGAATATGTATTGTACGCGGGGGGGGGTCGCACGTTTAATTTTGTAATTTCGGCAATTTTTTTAAACGGTGAACATACCCTTAAACATCCTGCCCCTGGAAAAGTGATAGGCAAAAGCTGCCATCTTTGAACACCCTTCTGCATTTGTTATACAATGCAGAAGGGTGTACTAATGATCGGGTCCTAGTTGTCAAGTATCCTAAGGAGGCTCGATATTCGTGTATAAAAAAAGTGTAATCAATAAGTTGCACATAATTGGTATCACCGCCTGTGTATATGTCTGAGCTATTAAAATAGTACATCTATACTGTAATCTGAACACCACAGAAGAAAAAAAATGATAAAATTGAGGGGTTTTTTTTGGTCATTTCACTTGCCCTAAACACACATCCCAAAATGGCACCAATAAAAAGTACTCTTCAGCCTGGCTAAAAATGCACCCTCTCTGAAGTCCATAGGTGGAAGCACAAGAAAGTTTTGGTCACAGAAAACGGCGCAAATGACAATAACATATGGGAAAACCCTACATTTTTGCTATCGCCAGAATCCTATCAATCTGCAAAATACAGATAACACCTCATTTATACCGAAGAGGGAACACCATAAAAACTATATTTTTTTGTTCCCCCCCCCCCCCCACCCCCCCCCCCCCCCCCCCCACACACACACACACATTTCGCCTCGCTTTACAATTTTTTTGTGGTTTCCCAGTATAGTCTATGGTAATGTGAATAACACCATTATTATTTTGTCCTGCAAAATAGAAGCCATCGTATGTCTATGTAGATGGGGGGGGGGGGGGGGGGGAGTTACGGCTTTAAGAAGGGGAGGAGGAAAAAACAAAATTGACAAAAATAAACCCGCTTGATCCTTAAAAGGTTAAACATTTGTTGTATAGCGCAGTTGCAGTTTGTGCATGAAAGGGGTTTTCTCAGCTTAAATGGGTTGTGAAAGAAACCCCAAAAAATAAAATATATAGTGCAGTTATTTGCGGGTAGAACTAGAGAATTGGGGGATTTTAAGCTTTCTAGAGTTGAACAAATCCATGAAAAAAAATGGCTTGTCAGTATTTTACAGACTTTTGCAGATTATGGGGGTATGTTTTCTGCATAAGTACGGAACCATGTTCCAAAATTTCAGCTTCCAGTAATGAGTACTTTAAGGCCAAGTCCATATCTGCTTATCTGCAAACTTTTAACCTAATACACCCACTTGTAAATTTGACATGAATTAATTGCTCATTTGAGCTACAAAAATAAAACCCAGAGTACAGAACATGACCATTATGCTTTTTTTTTTTTTTTTTTTTTTTTTTTTCTTCTTCCAGGCAACAGATGTTCGAATTTGATGCAAAGTCTTCAACAAAAGATGATGATGCTTTTCACTTTGTCAGCTATGTCCCTGTAAATGGAAGATTGTATGAGTTGGACGGTTTGAGGGACGGACCACTCGACCTCGGTATGATTGAACGGTGTTAGAATGGCTTTTGAGATAATTGCCATAATGTAGAAATGTAAAAAAAAATATACATATTGAGTCAAACAAGTGACAGTACTCCTTGAACTTGCAAGGTCTTTGTTAGACTGGGTTTACACAACATTTTTGCTTTGTTTTGAGGTATCTGTCACTATAATAGACATGACAATTATACAGGCTCCCCCTTAGGCTACGTTTACACGGCTTATTTCGGGACATATTTACGTCTGCAAATACGTCCCGAAATACGTTTCAAATAATAAACAATTAGATTAACATTGATTCCAATGTAAAATACGCCTCGTCATTCACACGAGACGTATTTTCGCTACGTATTTGCGGGCGTAAATACGATCCTAAAATTAAGTCCCCCGTCACTTATTGAGGCGTATTTCGCGTTGTAAATCCCCAGAGTAAAGAATGGGGAATGTATTTACGACGCGAAATACGCGCCACACTGTGACACATATTTGAACGTATTTCGGGACGTATTTGCGGACGTAAATACGTCCGTAAATACGCCCCGAAATAAGCCGTGTGAACATAGCCCAAGGCTATGTTGACACGGCTTAACTACGGGGCGTAATTACGCCCCGCAGTTACGCCGTGGGGGCGGGGCGGGGGGCCGCACTTCGCCGGCCCATAAAAATCTTTTCTAGCGCGCGTATACGCTCTAGAAAGTGACCTGCATTATCTCCCCCGCCCCCCCAGTATTCGGCCGAGCAGGGAGAGGAATAATCCAAGTTCCTATGAGAAACTGTGGATCTCCGTAATGACTGGGACGTTTTCAGCCCGTAATAGGCGCACTCCGTCGCGTAATTACGGACCGAAATACGTCCTGGTTTAAGCCGTGTGAACATGGCCTTAGGGGCCGTTCACGGATTTCAGCCATACTGCGCTCCGTGTTTGCGCTGCAGTACGGCTGAAATCCGTCTCTGTCCTTGCAGTAATCCGCAGTTCTCATAGAGAATCATGGATTCTGTCTCTTCTCCCCACTTGGACAATACGCTGGGCGGGGAGAAAGTGACATGCACATTATTTACGGCGTGTACGCCCCGTGAATAATGAGTGTCTAAGGGGTCGGCGAGCTGCCGTCCCTGCAATTACGCCGGCAATAAGCCGTGTGAACTGGCCCTAAGTTGGCTTTTCTTTGCAGTATAAACTGCTTACAACTTTACGTAACTTGTGGTGCTCAGTGTGTGCAGCTCTGATCCCACATCGGCTTGTGCAGTACTTGTACGTTGCTTAAGTAGAAAATTCCCCGATCCAGCGCTCACGTTAAGAGCAATCTTTATTAGCAAAAATAGTTTTTACAGTAACATAAAACATACACGTTTTGAGCCTATGCGGTTCTTGCTGTGAATGAGAGCTGCATAGATTCGAAAAGCGTAAGCGTGTGTGACCGTTTTATCTAGGTTTTTATGTTGCTGTAAAAAGCATTTTTGCCAATAAAGATTGCTCTTAATGTGAGCACTGGATCGTAGAATTTTCTACTCGTAGAGATGACAGCAAACGTATTTCCCAACGGTATGCGCTTTTCCTGCGGGACTGAAAAGCGTGGCAGACTACGTCACCGTATCAGTCAGGGTGCCTCTTTTTTCTTAAAGAGGTTGTCTCACTAAGAAGATTGCTTTTTATGTTAAAGATTTTGCAAAAACAAGTCACTTTGCAATAGATACACATTCCAATATCGGTAGCACACTATCAACTAAAGAAACTATCAAAAGGCACATAGGAATTTTTTAAAAAGCATTTCTGCTATTTAGGATGCATGAACATTTTTTTGAGGTTCTTAGTTCACATTTTTGATCAAAACTACTTAAGCCACCTCCCAATCAGCAAGGGGACCTCAAATACAGGTGGGAACCTACACTAACGTTACCTCTCAGGCCCTAAAGAGAGGAAGTGTAGGAACCCACCTGCATTTGAGGTTCCTTTGAAGATTGGGAGGCGGGCTTATTAAAGTTGTATTCCCATCACATTGAGCTTTACACATCTAGCCAAAGGTAAATTAAATATTAACTTATTGCATTGCTGTTCTGATTTTGCGTCTTTTCAAAGTTAGAGCAGTTCTGATCTCCTGCTTGATCTGTAACCTAGGAAACCTTCTGTAAACGCGCCTCTCTGCTCTAGCATCCCAGGCCAGGAGGGAGACCTCATTCCCTGTTGTGTCTTATCAGCAGCACAGGTTTATCTGTCCTCCAGACACACTTTTAACCCTTTAGAGCTCTGTAGCCTTGTGGCCTGCTGTTTTAACCCCTTCATCACGAATGCACCTCTAACAGGCTCAGCTAAGAATAGCAGACCTGAAATGTCAGTCACTGCTTTAGAACCACCCATAGCCTGAACAGTATGTGGGAGCCTGAATCTGGCTGTGAGAAGCAGACTCTGTGAAAACACCCAGATGAGAAACTCCTTTAAAAAAACTAATTTATAACATTTGATTTAATCTGTTACTAAGTGGCGTCTGTGCTCTGCATCGGATAAAAAACATGGAAATGTACATTTACAGTGTGAGGGGAGCCTAATATATGCGATCAGTAGGTTTACCTATATGTCAAATCCTGCAATTTGTTATTCTGTACCAGGCATCCTCAAACTGCGGCCCTCCAGCTGTTGGGGAACTACAACTCCCATCATGCCTTTATATAATCTATAACAGTGGGAATGATGGGAGTTGTAGTTTCCCAACAGCTGGAGGGCCGCAGTTTGAGGATGCCTATTCTGTGCTGAGCTCTTTTTTTTTTTTTGTTTTTGTTTGCAGGTCCATGCAGTCAGGATGATTGGATCAGTGTTGTCAAACCTGTGATAGAGAAACGGATGCAAAAGTAATTCACTTCTGAATATTTCAATATAGAATTTTCTTTATATCCGTGATTCTTTTCCTGGTCTTTATTGGTGCAACAAAGTTCCCAGAAGATCACTGCCCACTTCAACTGTGACTCCTGTCAGAACTCATGAGTGACGAAAAAGAAAAAAAAATCTGCCAAAGCACTTTCCAAAATATCTCCCTTTTCCACACTAGTTGACTTGTACATATTTCTGAATTTTGGAGTGCCGTGGATTTTTTCTATTTTTATATTGTGGAGCTTTTTTGCACCAAAAGCAGTTGCCGCAGGCACCCGTTTTCAAATGATTCCTACACTGTCTTTTTGGAGTGATCTATATAGAGAGAGAGAGCTTTATAGCTATATAGCTAGATATATCGCTCCAAAAAGACGGTGTAGGAATATATACCGCGTAGACATAGCCTTAAAAATATTTTCCCTGACGGAGCCTTCTAAATATATTACTAACCCGGAAATCGAGATGGAAAAAGAAAAATTATATATGATATATATATAATTTTTCTTTTTCCATCTCGATTTCGGGGTTAGTAATATATTTAGAAGGCTCTGTCGGGGAAAATATTTTTAAGGCTATGTCTACGCGGTAGTGGATAGAAACGACCTAAAAATGTTCACAAAACTGAGGGGTTTTTGTCCAATGCCTGTCAAAAGCTGCTGAAAAAATGTCCGTATTTTGTCGCATTTTGCATTTTTTTTTGTACGCCTTTTTTTGGGAGGGGGGGGGGGACGCAGAAACATAAATCCGCATATTTCTATGTATTTCTGCAAAAAAAAGCATGCCAAAAAAACTTCCAGCACTTTACATAGACTCCAATAGTAAATTTTCTGCCCTGTTCAGTTGTTTTCAGCAAAACATTTTTAAAAACGACCAGCAGCAAAAACACGCCTAAAAAGTTCCGTGGAGACAGCAGGACGTTTTTACTATACAAGTCTATGGGACCTTTTTTCAGTCTCTTTTTTTTTTTTTTTTTTTTTTTTAAGCGTTTTTATAAAACGAAAAATTCTGAAAAAATGTTTTTGTGTGCAGTGGAGACAGAGCCTAATTGGTCATACTTGGTTATGATTGTTCACCTAACCAACTGTAACCACCTAACTCTTCACCTCAGTCACTACATCCTTCTTGATCACGCATCTCTTGACATGCAGGAAATGCCAGCCGCTTTTATTGTAGCAGTTGGGGCCGGGATAATGAGTAAACGAAGGTAGGCGCCACTTCATCGCAGGCAGAAAGGGAGCACAAAGAGGCATGGAGTGGGCTGAATTTTCCAATGAGGGGGGTGCGATGTGCCTTATTTGCCTAAAGCACCAGAATACCATGTCCCAGTCCTGGTTGCACTAAATCACCTCCGCCCCAGATTTGCTGAGCAGACATTTTTTCTATGTCAAGACGGGAACAAGAAACTGTGATCAGGGGTATTGGATACTGGTAAAGTGGTTTAAAAATTTTAACATAAAAGCAAGACCATCTATAACTGAAAAAAATCTTTACGCAGACAACGCGTTCAATGTGTTATTTTTTTTTTCTTTTTGTCAAAACTACAATCGGGCGTAGAGTTCAACTATGACTCCCTAGGTTAAGGACCATCTATCTCTTTGCTTCAGCAGCAGTGGGCAGGATAGTGGCTTCACTCCCTGCTGTGTCTTATCAGCTGCACAGGACCTTGGGTTGTTTGTTTTTTTTCCTCTGACAAACTTTAACCCTTTAGAGCCCTGTAGTCTTGTGCTCTGCTGTTAAAACTCCACCACCACCAATGTCCCTCTAACAGGCTTCACTAGGATTAGCAGAACTGAAATGTCCATCACTTCTTTAGCACAGCCTGAACAGGCTGTGTCAATAGCATGGTGAGCGCACACCTATAATGGGTTTAATGTGGAAGAAGAACTGTAAAATGAATTGCAAATTTCTCTGCAGACAAAGCCTGTTTTGTGGTGATTGCAGAAACCGTGCATATTCCCTAATAATCAATATGTCCACGTTTTGCTTTTTGTAACTTGCATTCTGTTTATGAGCTGGGAAGCACCAGGTGTGTACTTCAGATCCATCTTTCATAAGGCCCCCACTAATCAGATGGAGACCATTGGAGTTGGTCTCGACTGGGCTTGTGAGCCTTGGCATACCTTTCTTTTTCCTGTAGAGAGAGAAGTAGAATGCTCCATTATCCTACACAGTGGGGGCCTCGGACCATTTTTTTAAAATATTTGGAGACTATGGCTATAAGAATCTAGTTATGGACTATGAATTTTCTCTTTATGCAGATATTGTGAAGGGGAGATACGGTTCAATTTGATGGCTATTGTTTCCGATAGAAAGAAGATTTATGAAAAGAAAATTTCTGAGTTGCAGAAACAACTTTCGGAGGTTTGTGCAGAACATGTTCTACGGATTTATTTTTTTTTTTATTGTAAAAAGAAGTTTATTTAAAGCATTAAAGTGTTGGTTCCATCGGGACTCCCGCTCCATCTACCCCATTAAAATATGTCCTCTTCTGGAGCTATCTAGAGTTTGCTTACTGCCTATGACATAAATGTATCAGAAACACTTCTCTGCCTTGGGCACTGGTATTTTTTGCCTCCAGAGTTTGGCTAATAATTTGGAATGACCATTTGCTTTGTGGACCAGAATATACTGTAAATGTATATTAAGTGGGGGAAAAGATGTTGTAGAACCACATGGGAGAAAGTCCACCCACTGCTATAGGCAAACACCGGTCGGTTGCAGAAGAGATCGGTGAGTAATAATCTTATAAGAACAACATAAAATATGTGGCAGCTTAGGCTATGGTCACATGGCTTATTGGGGCCGTATAGTACGAGCCGCAATACGACGGGTGTTTTGGAACCACGTGCTGTCTGCGTGTAATTCTTAAGCTGGGAGGGGGGGGGGGGGCGGGCAGCCCTATAGACATATTCGCCGCTAACAATTCACATGTCACTTCTCCCCCCGTGTACAATACGATCGTATTGTACGTGCGGGGGGACAACGCATAGTCCTTAGCGCTCTGAGAGCTATGAATTACCTTAATTGCAGCACGCATTTCGCCGCGTATAAAGCACAAAATACGCGGTGAAATACGCAAGCTAATAAGCCGTGTGAACATACCCTTAGGCCGTGTTCACACGGCTTAAAATGGGCCGTATTTCGGTCCGTAATTATGCGCCGAAGTGCGCCAATTACGGGCCGAAAATGGCCCATTCATTACGGTAATGCACAGTTCTCATAGAGAACTATGCATTACGTCTCCTCTCCCCGCCCGGCGAATACGCCGAGGGGGGAGATAAATGCCATGTCACTTTCTAGCGGCGTATACGCGCCGCTAGCAATGACTGTGTATGGGCCGGCGAAGTGCCGGCCCCCCGCTCCCGCCCCGTCCACACGGCATAATTGCGGGGCGTAACTACGCCCTGCAAATACACCGTGTGAACATAGTCTTACAGATAATTTGGTGACCACAGCAGAATACACAAGGCTGTAAAGATTTCCAGTTACCTCTTAATGTATACTTGAATTGCTGTGACCCTAGGACACTCAAATTGTTATTTAGTAACCTAAATTCACATGTGAGTTTTCCTTTCAGATAAAACCCAAAATAAAATCCTCAACATAACCTTATTTAGCTCATATTTTTTTTTTACTGTTTCAGTGTTTGCACAATTTTACAAAATGATTAACTTAAAGGGGTTTTCTCACTACAGTGATTTAGCTTTTAACATGTAGGGACAGGTAATTAAAGACTTTTTCTAAATCCATAGAGAGAGATTCTATCTCCTTAGCGCGCACAAGTTTCTCTGGTTACGGACCATCTCACCCCACCTCTCCCTGCTATTCCTGATCTCTCATTGCTCTAAGCTGCCATCACTCTGCCCATTGTGAGTCACTACCTGCTGAGTCATCTTTCTAGCTGCGGACTTTGAACGTTTCTCATTTAGCTAAGTAAACCTTCTTTAGAGCACTGCAGCCTGTGAAATGCACTTTTTAAACCTATTGCGCCGATGCCGGTATAACAGGAGTAGCTAAGAATAGCAGAGCTGATGTGTCAGTCACTGCTATAGACCTGCCCACAGCTTGAACAGCATGTTTGAGTCTAAAACGGACTGTGGCTCTGTGAAACTGCATAATGGGAAAACACATTTAACAAGTTTTTGCTCTGTTAGTATGTGTGCTTATGTAGTTAAAGTGTAAGTGAACATAAAGAGTTTTCTTGTGTTGAAAATGTTACTTTTTTTTTTCTTTTTTTTGGTCAGGTTGAACCTATGGAAAGGGAAATCAAAACAGTCTAAATCAATTAAAAGTTCAACCCCGAAAAATTGCAAAAATTACCAATTTCCGGGTAGGGGAAAAAAACAGCAGAAGACTAAAAGATACAAGGTTCTGTTTAACAATGTTTGGTTTCGGGCTATAGAGCTAAACCATTTGTCATGTTATAACTAGGCCCCAAAATACATTTTTTTGGGGCTTGCGTTTCCCCTTTGAATGGGCAGCGGGGACTCATGCTTTAAGTCAAAGGGGTTTTAAAAGGGGTTTTTGTTTTAGGGGAAAGCTAGACTTGTGATATTTTAGGGGGTTTATTTTGATAGGGGGGGAGAAAGCTGAGCTCTTTTAATAAATGGGGGTTATAGGATAGGGGAGAAAAGCTGAGTCTGTGTTTATTTTGGGGTTATTGATAGGGGGAGAGAAGCTGAGCTCGGGTGATATATAGGGTTATTGTAGGGGAAAAAGGGCTGGCTCTGTGATTTTTGGGTTTTATGATGGGGGAGAGAAAGTTTGAGTTTCTTTTTGATTTTTTTGGGTTTATAGGGTTTAGGGGAGAGAGAAGTTCCCCTTTTGTATTAAGGGTTTTTTATTAAAGAGGGGAGGGGAAAAGCTGAGCTTGTTGTTATATAGGGTTATATGACGGGGGAGAGAAGCTGGCTCTGTAAATATATAGGGTTATTTGTTTAGGGGGGGGAAAATGTGAGCTCTGTGATTTTATGGGTTTTTTTGATAGGGGAGAAAAGCTGGGGGTTTGTGATATATTGGGTTATAAGGATTAGGGGGGGAGGAAAGCTGAGCTCTGTAAATTTATAGGGTTATATGATAGGGGAGAGAAGCGGGAGCTTTGTAAATATATGGGTTATAGGGATAGGGGGAGAAAAGGGTGAGCTTTTGTGATATTTTGGGTTATTGATAGGGGAAGAAAAGGCGGGAGATCTGTGATATTTTTGGGGTTTAGGGATAGGGGAGAGAAGTTTTGAGGTTTCTGTGATTTTATAGGGTTATATGTAGGGGAGAAAAGCTGAGCTCTTTTGTAAAAATAGGGTTATATGTTAGGGGTGGAGAAGCTGGTTTCTGTGATTTTATAGGGTTTATTTTTGTAGGGGGGGATAGATGACTCATTTTTGTTTTTTTGGGGTAGGGTTGTGTTGATAGAGGAGGGGGCTTAAAAGCTCTGATTTATGGGGGTTATACAATAGAGGAGCTGGCTCTGTTTATGTGGGGTTTTTTGGGGCGTTTTTTTGCGGGGCAAAATTTTGCCTGAAAATATGCCCGAAGTATGCCTGCAAAATTCCGGTAAAATCAGAAAAATTTCAGGGAAAGTGCTATAAATTTTACACCCTTTTAATTTTTTCCCAATGCATACTAAGAACCCCGGAGAAGGAAGGGGTTCCGGGGGAAGGGGGGGGTAAAAGGGGGGGCCGGGGGGCCCCATTGCTTTAGGGGGGAAACCCCACAGTACAACACTCTTTTACCCCCGCGGGTCCCCCCTTGGGCCTTTGACGGGAGAAAGAAAAAAAAAACGGATTAAAAAAGAAAAGTGTTTTGTTTACCCCCCCTATTTCAGGGGGGTTTGCAAAAAATTTTTCTTTGCCGGGGAATTTTTTCCCTCCCTTTTTTAAATTTTTACAGCAATTTTAAAAATATCAAAAATAAATACATTTTTGTGAGGGGGACTACAAAAAATTATCAATTTGTGAAGAAAGCGGGTTAGGGGGATTTTTCAAAGTTTTTAGGAAGCTATTAAAAAGGGGAAAAGTTGTGGAAATCCCCCCCTTTTTTTGTCATCCCTCCCCCAAAAACCTACTCCCCCCTTTAATTTGATGCCCTTAATTTAAAGCCCAGTTGCCCAAAAATTTGGGCCTTTTAAAAAGTCACCAAATTGGGTTATGGAGGGTCATGTGTATGTACGGGAATATACTTGGGAGTTTAAGCCGGGTACCTACTTTTGCCCCCAAAAAACCTTTTAAAAAACTTTTGCCCTCAATTTATGACCCTTTAGGGTGGAAATGCAGCGGAAAAGGGGAAAATTTTTCAAAAACTAAAAAGGGTTCCCCCAAAAAAAAGGAAAATTTTGAAAGGGATAGGCAGTTTGCCCCACAAAAAGGCATTTTAATATCCCCCTTAGTGGGGAAATAGGCGGTGATATGTCACCCCCTAGTTGGGGATAGGCGGGTATATGTCACCCCCTAGTTGGGGATGGGGGTATATGTCCCCCCTAGTTTGGGGGATAGGGGGGGTTTTTTTGGCACCCCCTATTTGGGGGTTTTTGGGGGGTATATGTCCCCCCCTTTTTGGGGGTTTGGGTTTTTTTAACCCCCCCAAAAAAATTTGTCGCCCCCTTTGGTTGGGGATGGGGCGGGGGTTTTATTTTCCCCCCCTAGTTGGGGATAGGCGGGTTTTTTGTCGCCCCCTATTTGGGGGGGAAGGCGGGGTTTTGTGGCCCCCTATTTGGGGGGTTTAGGCGGGTGTAGGGTCCCCCCCTTGTTGGGGTTTAGGAGGGTTTTATGTCCCCCCCTTGTTGGGGATAGGGGGGGTTTTATGTGCCCCCTTTTTGGGGGTTTAGGCGGGTGTATGTCGCCCCCCTATTTGGGGGATGGGGGTTTTGGGGGTCGCCCCCCTATTTGGGGGATGGGGCGGGTGTATGCCCCCCCCCTAGTTGGGGGTTAGGGGGTTGTATGTCGCCCCACTATTTGGGGGTTGGGGCGGGGTGTAGGGTCGCCCCTAGGGGGGGGATGGGGCGGGTGGTATGTCGCCCCCTTGTTGGGGATGGGGGTGTATGTCCCCCCCTAGTTGGGGAAAAGGGGGGGTGTTGTCGGCCCCCTATTTGGGGGGTTTTGGCGGGTTTATGTGCCCCAAATTTTGGGGGATAGGGGGTGAAAGTCCCCCCAAAAGTTGGGGTTTGGGCGGTTTTATGTCGCCGTAGTTGGGGAAATAGGCGGGTGTAAGTCCCCCCTTTATTTTGGGGAAATGGGCGGGTGTTTTGTCGCCCCCTAGTTGGGGATAGGCGGGTATATGTCTCCCCCTAGTTGGGGATAGGCGGGTATATGTCTCCCCCTAGTTGGGGATAGGCGGGTATATGTCGCCCCCTAGTTGGGGATAGGCGGGTATATGTCGCCCCCTAGTTGGGGAATAGGGGGTTATTTCGCCCCCAAAATTTGGGGGGATAGGGGGTGTTTTGTCCCCCCCTTTAGTTGGGGTTTGGGCGGGGGGTGGGGTCCCCCCCCCTATTTTGGGGATAGGCGGGGTATGTGTCCCCCCCTAGTTGGGGTTTGGCGGGGGCTTATTTAAAAAAATAAAATTAAATAAAAAGAAATTCCATTCCCGCGCTCTGTCATAAAGGTGTTGCAAAGTATCTCACATCTCATTGAGGACTGTAGAATCCATCATCTGTAAATGGAAGGAGTTTGGCACAACTGCTAACCTACCAAGACATGGCTGCCCAGACAAGGAAAACACTAATTCGAGAAGCGCCCAAGGGCCCGGGGGGTCACTTTTGTGGGGGGCTGCAAAGGATCCACAGCTAAAAAGGGGGAAAATTCTGTCCACAGGACAACAAATTTAGTGGGGTGTACCCCAAACAAGTTTAAACCTTATGGAAGTTTGGGGCAAGATAAAACTCTTTGTGAAAGCAATAAAAGTCCTGTCTGGGGGAAAGTTCTGTGGGGGGCCCCCACAGCAAGAAAAATGGAAAAAATGGGGTCTGCTCAGAGGAACCCAAAAATGCCAAATGCTGTGTGAGGGGGAAACCCAAAAACACTTTACATAAACGGGGAACACCCCTTCCCCCCGGGGACGTTTTGGGTTGGGGGCAGCATCATGTGTGGGGGGCTTTGTTTTCAGCAGGGAGGGGGGGAAGGGCTCCCTCAATTTTGAGAAGATGGGAGCTAAATACGGGCAAATCTTGGAGGAAAAATGTTAGAGGCTGCAAAAAAATGGGGGACGGGGTTTGCGGTTAAACCTTTTCCAGCAGGGAAAAAGCCCCTTAAAACTTACACCCCAATGCTAAAAATTGGAAGGGTTTAAATCAGGGTTACTTTGGGGCCAGTCACTTTCCAAAACCTAACTCCTATTGGAAATCTGGGGGAGGACTTGAAAATTGCGGGGTTCAAAACCCCAACCCAATTTTTGAAGGGGATTCTGAAAAGACCAAGGGGCAAAAATTCCAAGGTTCTAGATGTGAAAAGGGCTGTGGGGAGACATCCCTCCAACAGGTTTGCACTGTCTTTCGGGTTTTAAAGGGGGGCCGGTCCTACAAAAGTTTTGACCCGGGGGGGGTTTTGATTTTGGATTTTCCTTTGCACCCCACACTTTTTTTTTTTTTTTTTTTTTTTTTTGGGAAAAGCAAATTTTTTCTTTACATTTCTTTGTTTTGCTACCCTTAAAAATATCAAAATTTACATTTGTGAATGTTAAAATGAGGAAAAAGTTCAAGGGATCTGGGAAAGCTTTGCAAAACCCCCCTGTTTCAGTTTCTTTTTGAAACCCCCACTGATAAGGGCCATTAAATGTATGTGGTTGGTAGGGAGGGGTTTTTACCCCTTTAGGACTTTCCTTGGTGCTTTGTCCTCTAATGATGATTTTGTGTTCTTTTATGTGAAATCCTTTTTTCGTTGGATCCCATTGGGGGGAACAGGGTTTTATCCTGTATAGTTTTGTCTTTTTTTTTATTTTTTTGTTTCTTGGGGCCTAAGGGGTATGACTTCCCCCTGGCTAATTGCGGCGCGTTTTTGTATGCGCTGGGAAAAAGCTGGGTGATTTGGGGTCGCGCTAATCAGCCAAACCCCCTTGGGAAAGCATTTTCTCGCGGCTAAATTTTCGCTGCGAAATATAGACATTTTCACTTATCTCCCCGCGCGTTCAATACAATCGTTATGAGCGGGGGGGAGGAGGCGCAAAAACCCTAGTTTTGAGAGTATGGATTAACCCTAATTGCGGGGCGGGATCTCGTGCATATTAAAGGGAACCTTTTCCAAAAAAGGTTATGGCCCCCCTTGCTGAGGGGAGGGACAAACTAAATGTCAGACCTGCTGTTTCCAGGGCCCGTGTCCCCTTTTTCTGTAAGATGCGGAAGTTTTCAGGCATTTTTCCCCTCAAATCTTATTAAAGAGAGGGGGGGTTTTGCCCCCCCCACCCAAAAAATTGCCCCCCCCCAAAGGGCCAAATTATTCTCCGGTTCTACCTATTCAAAGTAAAGGGTTTTCAGGGTTGGGGTGGGGGGGGGTAAAACCTTCAGATGGGCGGGGGTTTTTTAAAAAAACAAACAATTTGAGCTTTTAAAAACTCCAAAAATGGGTGCATCCCTTTCGAATAAGGGCACAGCGCTGGAAAAAGCAGGTCTGTACAGCTTGTGCTGCCCTCAGCAAGGGGGGGAAAAACCTATGTGAAAGGTTCTCTTTAAGCACAAATACGCGCCAAAATCCCTTTCCCAAAATTTCGCCATGTGGGAAAACCCCAAACCCTTTTTTTAGTCTGTACCCCCCCTGGAAAAGGGATCTTTGTTGGTTTTTTTTGATGCCACGTAAACTGGGGAGGATGAAAGGGAATTTAAAAGAATTCCCCCCAGGGCTAAAACCCGGGAGGGAAAAAGGGGTTTTTAAACAGGGAAAGGGTCCATGATAAATAAAAAAGTGGGTGGTGAATTAGACTGCTTTAGGTTTTTGGGGCTGTAAGGGAATGAGGGGTTTCAGGTTTTCCTTATAAAAATTTTCGTGCTGGTGGGCTTTTTTAAAAATTTTTTGATTGTTTTTTTTTTTCCCAAAATAGATTGAGAATTTTCAGGAGGGAACACAACCCATCTTCCCATTTATTTGGGGAAATTTTTTAAAAAATTAGCAGAACATTTAGCAAAATTTTACCATTAGGGAGAAAAGGGTAAATGCTGCATTTTTTTTCTGTAAAAAGGGGTGTATGTTTTAAAAATATATTTATTTTATTATTACATACATTTAAAAAAAACACACACGACCTAGGGGTTTTGTGGCCTGCTTTTCACTCTGCCTGAAAAGATTTAAAAAAATTTAAATGTAAAAAACAGATTCTATAAAAGCCCGTTTAAAAGATTTTGAATATAATTTTAATTTTAATCTATAAAATAAAATTTGAAATTTTTGTGATAATTTATAAGGTGGTTTCAATTTGGACCTTTCCAACAAAAAATTTAAAAAAAGGGGAAAACCGTTAAAAAAAAAAAAAGGGTTAAAAAAAATAGAATTTTTTATAAAATTTATCCGGTTCCCCAATTTTTGAAAAAGAAGTTTGACACCAGGGCGAACGGGGGGGATTAAAAAATACGTTTTTTGGGAAAAAGGGCAGCTAAAAGGGAATGTTTACAAAAGGGATAATTTCAGAGCGTAAATTTGGGGGGCCCCCCAATTTACACCGTTGTTCGCAATTACGCCGGCCCTTTGACATTCATTTTAGCGGCGCCCTATTCGCCCCGCTAGTAAATGACATGTTTACTTATCCCCAATTTTCCCGCGGGGGTTTTGGGGAGTGGGGAAAAGGAGGGCGTTGTCCCTTTGTTTTTCTAGGGGAACTGTTTGGGTTTTCCTTAATGCTGGGGGCGTATTGCCCCCTTTTGAGCGCTGTACGGGGGCAAAAAAATGGGGCGGAAAATGCATCCCCAATTTTTAGCCGGGGGGTGAATTTGGGAAATTTAAAATTTTTAAAAATTTTCACTTTTTTAAAAACATGCCAAATTTAAGCAAAAAAAATTTTGGAGAAAAAAAAGGACAAATGTTTAAAATGCGCAGAGTAAAAATTCAATAAAATCAAGCCTTGGAAAGAGGGAAATGGGTTTTAAAACAGCAAAAAAAGGGCTTCTGGTTTAGATCCCAAAACTCTAGGTTTTTTCTTTTTTTGTTTTTAAAAGTTTTGCCATGGATTTTTCCATTTCTTTCTTTTTAGTGGTTTTAAAAAAAATTTCCGTTTGTTCAAATTTGGTTTCCGTGCTGTTTAAAATTTGGGCATTGTTTTTCGGGGCTTTTTTTGCTGAAAAAACCCCCCATGGGTAATTCCCATGCAGTCACATTTTAATGATGGTCGGTTGTTTGGGCCGATAAAAAATTTGGTTTAACAAAACACACTATGCCGAGAGTAGAACCATATCACTGCAAAAAAAAATTTTTCTCGACTAAAATGTAACCCCTTTTTTAAATTTCATTTAAAAAAATGCAAAATTCCCCAAATAAGTGCAAAACAATACCAAAAAAATTTACAGGAAAAGGGTAGAGGTCCCGTTATTTCAATATTATCACTCCTCAAATCTAATCTGAACCCGCGGTTTTATCGCCCTGAAAAAAGGGGGCTCGCTATAATGTACAGGGAAACCCTAAAAAAAAAAAAAAATCTGAGTCAAAAATTAAATCCATTTGGCCAAAATGGCAGTTTAAAAGCCTATGAGATTTAACAGAGGCGTTTTTTTTTGCTAATTGAAAAATTTTCCCATACCCCGGGGGCTTCTCTTTTGATCTTTTGTTTTTTGATTTCTTGTTATTTATTTGTGGATTTAATTTTTTATTTTTTTTTTTTTTTGATTTTTTTTAGGCCCTTTTCTGTACATTTATAGCGTAGCCCCTTTTTCGGGTGATGTCCCGCTTTTAGATTGGACTAGAGGAGTGATAATATTGATAAAATTTACCTTCCCTTTTTGTCCCCTTTTTAAAACCCTTCTTTTATTCTTTTTTGGTATTGTATTGCCTTATTATGGGGGATATAGCGTGGGTAAAATTTTTTTAATGATATTTAAATTAAAAGGGTTTCATTTTAGTTGAGAAAAATTTTCATAGCTAAACCAGGATTTCAGGTTTAAAACAGGCCTCTCCAAAAACACAAGCCCAAATAAAGGGTTTCTTGTAACCTGCCCCAAGGGGGGGGTTGTCAAACCCGCCCCAAAAAATTGCGCTCTCAAGCAGTTTGGGAGCAAAGCTGGATGGTTTTTTTTTCCCCCAAAAGCTGGTAAATTCTGATGGTCTATTCTAAGATTGTTTTCTTATTTATTGAACCTAGCAAGGGGCTGTCGACTGAGACAGGAAGTAATAGAAGCACCATCACTGTACACCCTTTATCATCTATATAACGCAAATTGATATACAAGTGATTGAACACCCTAGTGGTCAAGTACTCTAGGAGGGACTACATGTGTAAGAAAAAGGAAAAAAAAAAAAAGCTGAGTTAAGTTCAAAACACCTCCTTTAGCTGTTCTGCAAATAATAATAATTAAAAAAAAAAAGTTACACATAATTGGTGTTGCTTCCTCCATAAAAGTTAAACCTATTAAAATATAACCTCCATTATCACACACGCTGAACACCTTTTGATAATTTAAAATAACCAAAAACCCCAAAAATTTCAATTTTTTTTTTGGTCGTTTCACATCCCTAGAACATTGGAATAAAGTGATAAAAAAAAAAAAAAAAATCAGATCTACCAAAAAAAATAATAAAACTACTCTTCAGCCCGCAAAAAACAAGCCCCCAATGAGATCCAAAGTTGGAAAAACACAAGTTATGTCACAGAAAATGGTGCTGCAGTGCTGTTAAAAAAGTGGGTTTTTTTTTTTAATAAAGTACTAGAACATAACAAAAATTTAATCCTTTGTTATTAAAAGGGGAAAAATAATAGCCTGAGAAATATGATAACAATAGAAGAACCCGAAAATAAATAGCCAGGGTCACCCTTAATAAAAGCAATTAAAAGTCTCCTTCATGTCCATGCACAGATCCACGCCCCAAGAAGCGAAAGGTTTTGCATTTCAAAAAAAAAAATCCAAAAAGATCGACACCAAAAACCCGGGTAAATTTGAATCGAAGGTTTTTTTTTTTATTTAAAAAATCTATAATAAATGCCAAAAAAAGGTTTTTACAAAAAAGGTTACCCTTAAATTTAACCGACTATTTTTCTGAAGAGTAAATGTCATAAAAGCAAACACCTTCTTGCCCACCCCAAAAAAAGCCCAATTTTTTTCCCACTCTACATTTTTGTACTGGTACCTTATACGGTTTAAGGGTTTCCCTGGCCACCATTTAAAAATTTCATTTTTTTTCGGGAAAAAACAAGCCCTCATATGACTATCTAGGTGGAAAATTAAAAACTTTAAAGGGGTTGTCTCACCACATGGATTCATCTTACCTCAGTCCTGTTTTCTCAGTTTCCTTTTTTGAATTCAGGGGCTTTACTGGCCTGCAGTGATGCGGGTGTGAGGACGCCCGGTCTGTAAATATTGTTAAAAAAACCCCTGGCGCCCATCAGGAGAAAAATCAAAAATGTCTTTTTTGCTTTAGCGACCCGAGGAGCTGATGTAGCAATTTCAAGGGGGATTTTTTGGGAAAAGGTAAAAAAAACTGTTAAGGGGCACATATTGCAAAGTGGGTTGTTTTTCAAAATCTTTGGGTAAAAAGCAATCCTTATGGTGAGACAACCCCTTTAAAGCTTTTGGAAGAGAGGGAGGGGAAAAAAATGCAAAATATGATTAAAAAAAAGCTCCAAGTGATGAATACCTGCAATGGAGTCCATAAATGTGGTGTGAACACCTCCTAATTTGTTACATCAAAAAACAGTCCGTGTGTTAAAGGGGTTTGTTGTTTAAATTTTTTTTTCAGGCCAAAAGGGAAAAAAACAAGACGTTTCAGGAGGGAAAAAAGTTGGGAAACTTTTCTCGCCAAATATAGAGGAGAAGAAAGAAATGTTATGCTTCTACCTTTTGTTGTCATAGGACTTGAAAAAGAAAAAATAGCCGCCAAGAAGTTTCATGTAATAATATTAAAATTTTCTTAAAATTTTTATTTGTTTTGTAATACAT
This sequence comes from Phyllomedusa bahiana, assembly GCA_025379985.1. Classification (NCBI taxonomy): domain Eukaryota; kingdom Metazoa; phylum Chordata; class Amphibia; order Anura; family Hylidae; genus Phyllomedusa; species Phyllomedusa bahiana. The sequence goes on along the minus strand of JAODAL010022354.1, from coordinate 35,755 downwards.
TTGTTCCCACATTAAAGGTTTCATTTTTACTTTAAAAGCTTTTAGGTGATCATAATATATTAGATTAAAAAAGGGTTTTAATCAGAAAGGGGAGGACCCAATTTAACATTTGCAAATGAGCTTTTAAAAGCAAGTGTTATCTGAAAATCCACTATTGCTTCAATCAAGTTTTAAAATTAATTTTTTAAGAATTTTGGTGATGTTTTTCTTATTTTCCATGTCACTGTTGAAAAAAATAAAGTACGAAATCTGAAAAACTTTTGTTGGGAAAACATTTTTTCCTTTTCAAATTTCCCTTCCCGTGGGTAAAAAAGCCCTTTAGACAGGCAACAAGCATACACCATCGACATGAGGGGATGGTCACAACTTCCTTCCTGCCCCTTTTGCACAGGTTATAGAGCATGCCCACAACACGCATCCCTAGAAGTCAATGTACCTCTCCAAAACGACATGCTTTTTGGTCTTGCACTCTTTAAAAACCCCTCTGGGGTGCTGGGTTTTTTGAAAGGAAACAAACCCCATGGGCAGGTTTTTTCATCTGCGCCCCGGAAAAATTTTGGCTCCCAAATTTTCGGCAAAAAAAAAAAAGCTTTTCGACCATTTAGAGATGTCCCCCTGGCAAAAGGGGTTTTTTGGCCGGGTTTTTTTTTAGCCCCGGTTTTTCGGTTTTTTAAGGGCCGCCTGAAAAACCCGGCCCAAAATTTAGAAAAATTGTGCCCCTATGGAAAACCCGTTTCAGCAGTCTCCACTGCACAGGTTTTTACAACCCGGCGTTTTTTAACCCAAAGGTTCCCCTCAATAAAAAAAAAAAAATTGAGATGTTCAAATTTTTCCGTCCGGTTTCCGGCGGGTTTTTGAGCACCCCCAATGGGAGGGGGAGGGCTCTTTTTTCCGCTCACGCGGAGAAAAGCTGTGTTCCCCCCCACAGCGGGGGCCCTGGGGGGCGCCCCAAAACCGGACAAATACCCGGGTGGGTAAACCGGGCGGTATTGTCCCCTGCCCCTGTGAACGCCCCTTACTATGTGTTTTTGGGGGCAGTTTCAAACCCCTTCTGCGCCCCTGTAGACAAAGGGGGGGGTTTACCTCAGTTAAGGGGGGGGGTGACTTCATGGTGAAAAAGGGGGGTGGTTAAATGCGGGCAAGAGGCACGCCAGAAAGGCTTTGCCCCTAAATTTTTTAATTTGGTTGAGATCAGGACTTTGTGATGGCCACTCCAAAACATTGACTTGGTTCTCCTTAAACCACTTTGTAACCAGTTTGGCAGTAGTTTCTGGTCATTGTCTATTCGGAAGATCCATTTCCACCCAAGTTTTAACTTCCTTGCTGATGTCTTGTGATGTTGCTTCAGTATTGCCACAAAATCTTCTCTCCTCAAGATGCCATCTATTTTGTGAAGTGCATCAGTCCCTCCTACAGCAAAACAATCCCACAGCATGATGCTGCCACCCCCATGTTGAACAGTTTGGATGGTGTTCTTAGGCTTCCAAGCTTTTCCCTTTTTCCTCCAAACGTAACAATGGTCATTATGGCCAAACAATAAAATTTTCATTGTCAGACCATGGGACATGTCTCCAAAAATGCAGGTTTTTGTTCCTGTGTGCATTTGCAAACATTAATCTGGCTTTTGTATGTTTGTTTTGGAGTAATGGCTTTTTCCTGGCAGAGTGGCCTTTCAACCCTCGTTTCACTGCGGTTAATGTCACAATCTTGCCAGCATCTTAACAAGGTTATTTGCTTTTGTTCTTGGGTTGATATGCACATGTCGGATCAAAGCACGTTCATCTGAGACACACAACCTGTCTCCTTCCTGAACGGTATGGTGGCTGGACATTCCCATCTTGTTTGTTTGTGTATAATTGTACAGATGAACAAGGCACCTTCATAGATCTGGAAATTGCACCCGAGGATCCAGACTGGCTGATTTCTTTAGACATTCCCATGATGTTACACACAGAAGCAGTATTTTTTTCTGGTGTGCATAAAAAAATACATCCAAAGCTGTGTCTCTTAACTCAGAAGTTTCCAAAGACATGACATCATGGTCTGTCCCAAATTGTAATAGGCATAGGAATCCTAGTGTATGTAAACTTTTGATTTTGCAGAAAGTAATAAAAATGCCTTAAAAAATCTCATTATCCTGGCATTTGGCAAATATAAATAATTTTGGTTTCTAATTGACCTAAAACGGGTAAAGTTTATTCTGATTTCATGTCGGATAGTGAGAAAAACCTGCAGATGTGTCTTTTTATATATAGTAGATGGAAACTTCTGATTTCAGCTGTGTATACGTTAATGCTGTAACCACAAGTGTTTTGTTTTTTTTTGTTTTTCTTTTTCCAGGAACATATTTTGCCAAATCAGTACATTTTTCCAAATATGAATCTGATTGGGTAGGGACATTTTGTCAACTAATTAATATTTATGATTTTTCATTGGTATTAGTAAATAAGGGGGTCTTTGTCAAAGAGTATCCTGGGGCACACAGCCTGGGACGACTTCATTAAGCCGGTACAAAAGGCTCTGTCTTCTGTCTCTTCCCCCTCCTGGTGGGCCAATCTGTGAAGGGGTAAGTGTCATCTCCCTTCCGGTGCTTTCACATGGTGCAGTTTTGGTACATTTTTTCACTTGCGGTACAGTACTGCAATGAAACTGCCTTACCAGCAAGCTCCGTTCAGTTATCTAAACTGTTTAATAAGGTGTTATAAGTGAGTAAACATTTACTGTGTTTATAATGCAAAACACTTTAAAGGGAATGTCATCAAAAACTGACTTATTGTTTAACTCACATTTTTATGTTAAACACATTTTGTAGGAATTTTTGGTTATGTTTTTTTTTTAAATTTTCCAGATCACTTTCAATATTTTTGTAATTCTTAAGTCCTGCAGTTTTCACTTTGGCCACTAAGCCTAATAATCATCTGACACTTCCTGTTCTGTTTAGAGAGCTTTTCAGTGTCTGCTCATTATCAGTACAAGCAGGGTCAAACTGAAAGGAGACACCATTGTGTACAGATAACACAGAATCCACCAGTCACAAGAGGAGATGTCGCAGCTCCCCCCCCCTCCCCTCCCTTCACAGTGAAAACTCTCCTATACAAGTCTATGGGACAGAATCTGTCTTAAGAATCCTATGGGCATGAAGCTGCTGTAAAGTATCTCTGACTGCTGATAAAGCCGTGCAAGCAAGAATGTCTTCCCCCCAATCATATATAGACGGCCGAATAGAGAAATCTACAATCGGGAAATAAAAACGGCTAAGAAGAAAAGAATATGGATCAGGGGCTTGATTTAATAAGTAAAAAAAAAAATTGGCGACATATTCCCTTTAAACGCAATCACTCGGAAACCATCAATCCCTGGCGCTTAAACATTTGATTGCTGCAGTCAGTGACCACAGCCTAATCAAAGAACATTCCTCTTCTCTATCGAATGATCGGGATTACCGGTGACCCCATGGAACCTGTAGAACGTCTGTACAATCAGCCCTGGGGACCTAGAGAAACCCCAGGGCTGTTTGTACAGGAAGCCTGCAGTCAGGGCACACTGTGCTGCCCTGACTACTGCCTGTGTCATACTGACACACAAGATAATGTATTAGCATATATGAATGTTAATACTAGAGATGGGCGAATTGATTCTAACGAAGTGGAATTCGTTTAGAATTTCAGGAAAACTTCGGTTCGGAACAAAGTCGAACTTTGGGGCACTTCGGGTGAATGAAGTGTGCTTTTGATTGATAAAATGGCTGCGAGCACGTGGCGCTACATGGGGCAAAGCACTCTGGGAGGAAGAAGGGCATAGCCTGCATGACATATGCAGAGATGAAGCCAATCAGAGCCCGGGGGATTTTTGTGACGTCACCGCACTATATTAAGTCCGAGGCGCGACGCCGGGAGCTCACACTCCTCTCACTGTATTTGATCAGGGAAGGGTGCCCCGCGGCTGTTTGTCTTACTGAAGAATTGATTTTTACAAGGATTTTTGTGGGGTGTCTCAGGCTTGTCTCAGAGACTGTTCTCCTTAATGTTCTATTTCTAAATTTTTTGGGGTATTGGATCTGAAATCCAGTGTGCGTCCACTGCGCTGAATTTTACATTCAATATCCAAGTGGGATCTAAGCCCAGTTCTGTTGTATTCTTTTTAAAGAACAGCGTTTTTTACAATACAAATTACCACTTTTTTGGCTGCTCAATTCTATTGCGCAATTTACATCCAGGGGTTAATTAAGCGTTGTTTTGGCTGGTGGGGCTGAAAAAAAATAAACCGTTTTTTTCAACGCCAAAATATTTTAAATTTTTCCTGTAGCCTAATTCACAAGCAAAGGTTAATTAAAAATGTATCTCTTGTTGTGTGGCGTAGAAACACGCAATTGTAACACGCTACCAAAGCTACGATTTTGTGCGGCTCAATTCTTTTGAGCAATTTACATCCAGGGGTTAATTAAGGTTGTTTTGCTGGTGTGTGACAAAAAAAAACGTCTTTTTCAACGCCAAAATATATACATTTTTCCTGTAGGTAATTCATTTCTGAAGGTTAATTAAGCCTGTTTGTGCTTTTACATTCAGTTAAAAAAAAACAGTGTTTTTAAACAACACTTTACAATAAATTTTTTGGCCATTTGTGGAGCGCAATTTATATCCAAGGGTTTCCCCAAGCTTGTTACGGGGTTCATTTGGAGTCAAAACAGGGTGTATATTTATCATATACAGATATCATCATAAACAGTGTCTGTTACATTTTAAAAACAAAGTATGTCAGACAGAGAGGTGGCAAGGCTCTGCACCTGGAGTGGCAGTGGCACAAACATTCGGGAAAACAGGCCCAGGTCGCAGCACAGCAAGGGGACGTCGCAGCAGGGGTTCACTCGGTGGAGGCCAAAAACTGCCGCTTGTCATCTAGCGGCCGTGTGTTGTTCAGCAACCAAGGGTTCTTGATTGGTTGACCTAGGTCAAACATTAGTTGGCATTGGCCCCGGGAGGGGGGTCAGCGGCCCTCACCTGTCCTCAGCCCCCTCTGTCCATCGGTTCCTCAGCCAGAGATCTACTATGTGGTCTGGGCCTCAGCGCCACTATTTTAGCGAGGATGAACAATTTGAGGAGGACAGTCAGCAGCTACTTGGCAGCGAAGAAATGGGGCCAATTATCCGCCTGCTGCTTGCTGTAGGCGGCAAAGATAGATGTGGAGAGTGGCATGGGAGGGTCATGTTGTGAGAGGTAAAGCCTCGGCATACCAAGACCGGTGTTTGAGGACAGCAGTGACGTTTGAAAACACAAATGATCATGATGTAGCCGACCGAACTTGGGAGCCGGGGTGAGGAAGGGCTTCATCCGTCGTCAGGAGAAGAGGGCGTCAGCTTGGCGTCAGGCAGCAGCGCAGCCAGAAAAGTGGGTCGTTGTGGCCGTGAGTCAGCAGGATAGCAGCAGTGTGAGGTCGGGAGCCAAGCGGCCACGGGGTAAAAAAAACGCTTCGCAGGCCCAAAAGAAAGTAGCGGACAGGGGCTCAGCGAAGGCAAGCGGCGGCAGTAGTCACTCAGTGCGGAGCGTTGGCGGTTTAAAATCCGATACTCGGCGTGTGGCAGTTCTTTGCTAAGAACCGGAGGAGCCGAATATGGGTATATGTAGAATCTGTGGGCAAGAAAGTAAAAGCGTGGCCAGGGAGCTAACGTTGGCACCAGGGCCCCTGCGTAAAACACATGCAGCGTCACCATCCGGGGGCCCTTTGGGAAGAAACGTGGGTCGATGTGGTGGTCCATCTGCCGCCCGCAGCAACAGCAGCGCAGAGCGCCCAGTGGCAGCATGCCTTTGCAGCCAGTCAAGGGCTGCACCACCTCTGAAAGAAGGGAGCTGTTTCTCTTTGACATCATCTCCCGGTCCAGATGCTCCTGCATCCTCGCTACTCATGGTGCCAGCAGTCGTTCAGCGAGGGATTGCAAAGGAAAACAGTATGCGTCCACATCCTAAGGTGCGCAGTGACCTTTGCTCCTGTCCAATTTTGGGTTGTATTGCAGTCCCTCCCTTTCCAAATGGTGGACTCTGCACCATTTAGAGAAACTAAGGGGTTGTGCCGAGCGAGATGGAGAGTTCCCAAGCCGTAATTTTTTTCCCAAAAAGGCAGTACCAGCACTTCATAAATATGTAAAAACAGAAGGTGGGTCAGTCCTTGAGCTTATGGGTTTTGTTCCAAGGTGCACGGCAGCGCGGACTTTCTGGAGCTGTAACTACGGTCAGGGCCAGTACATGTCCTTTAAAGGCCATGGGTGAATGTGCTTCCAGCCCGGGCACCAAAAAAACTTGGACGGGGAGACGCCACTTTCTCTCCACGTTGTCAAACTGCTTCAACTGCGCCAATGTCCGCCTCCTCCTCCTCCACCACCACCCATCTCAAGCCTCCACAAGTACTGCTCCATCATACCACAGGTGTAGGGCCAGCGGTGTCACGCGTTCTACACCTGGCTTGCCTGGCGAACGATAGTCACACAGGGGGGAACTGCTCCGTGGTCATGCAGCAGAAATCGATGTGTGGCTTTCTCCGCGCCAACTGCAATTTGGGAACCCTGGTGACGGACAATGGGAGGAACATGGTGTCCCGCTGCTCGAGGAGGGATGGTCCATGCGCCCTGCATGGCGCACGTGTTCAATCTGGTTGTGGAAAAGGTTCTGAAGTCTTTTCCCCCGAATCTTCAGAACATTTCTGAAAAAAGGCCCGGAAATTGTGCATGCACTTTATCCATTCGGACAAAGCAAGGAAAACCCTACTCGAAATTGCAGCGGCAGAACGGCCCCCCCCAACACACTTGATATGCGATGTTTCCACCCGCTGGAATTCCAGCCTGCACATGTTGGACCGACTGTATGAACAGAGAAAGGCCATTAACGATTTTTTGATGATCCAGGCAGACAGAAGTACTCCCTGTGGGAACTTTGATGTCAGCCAGTGGCAGCCTATGCGTGACACTGCCGTTTGTTGAGGCATTCGAGGAGGCGACGTTTATTTTTCAGTCGCCCGGATACGGGATGAATAACGTCATTCCACTGCTTCATATCCTGGAACAGATGCTAAAAAATCTGACTGGGCAGGGGACTGGGGGACGTGGCGACTACATCTCGTGGCCACATGAGTCGGTGGGGATGAAATGGAGGAGGAGGAGGGGACATTGGAGCAGAAGATTGTCTGGTGAAATGAGTGGATTTTCTACCCCGGTGACAAGGAGGGAGGGGAGCAGGAGCAGCTGGAGGAGGTGGATGGAGATGAGGAAGACGAGGCAGAATACCCCCCAGCACCCTGTCAGTATACAGTGGAAAATGAAGCACGGAGACCCCCGGAGTCACTTGTGCAGATGGCCCGCAGCATGCTTATTTGCCTGGCTTGTGACAGCCGAATTGTCAGCAAACGGCAGGGGGATGACTTCTGGCTCTCCAACCTATTGGACCTTCGCTTACGGGCCAAAATGGGGAGCCTTTTTCCCAACTATTGAGAGGGAAGACAAATCAAATACTATAGGGAAATCCTCCGTAATCAGTTGGCCTGCTGCCTATGTGCGGCATCGTCCTCCTCTGGGCAGGGTCTGACGGGGGGTTCCTCAGCGCTCACGTACTACGCCCCGGCTGCTGGGGGAAGGTGGGGGGTAGGAGCAGTACCGCTCCATCAGTAGTAACCTAAGTCTGGAGTCACGGATGAGCAGCTTCCTTCAACCCACGTTTGTGAGGAGGGCAGTCGCCAGCAGCGCAGCAGGGACCTGGAGCAGTCCCTGAAACAACAGGTTGGGGGCCTACTTGGACAGCCCCTCTGCCACCCTAGTTAGAAGATCGCTGGATACTGGGCACCCAAACTGGATGTGTGGCCGCAACTTGCCGAGTTTGCGTGGAGTGTCCTGCCCGGCCAGTAGTGTGGCATCAGAGGGGTGTTTCAGTGCGGCGGGGGCCATCGTTACCCCAAGGAGAACCCAATTGTCCCCGGGAAATTTTGGAAATGACTGACCTTTGTCAAGATGAAATCAGGCGTGGATCGGCCGGATTTCCACACACCCAAAGCCTTAGGCGTCAGTCTGGGTTCAAAACTACCTGCCTCAGCCAAATATTCTGATGCCGCAAACCCCCCTGATTTCCACACATCTGCTGAGAGTTTCTCCATCTGCCTACCACCATCTTTACCAAGGGACTGGTATTGGCCCCCACCTCAAAACTCTGTCATTGTGCCATCTATGACCTCATGCTGCTGTTGCTGTTGCCGTGACATCCACACTGGGGTCTTGTGCCACTGTCTGACCTTTATGCTGCTGCTGTGGTGCTGCCATGTCCTCCACACTGTGTCATTGTGCCCACTGACTGACCTATGCTGCTGCCGCCGTGACCTCCCCCTCTCAGTCATTGTGCCACCCCTGTGGCTTCCTCCTGTTTTGCCCACCTCCGAATGTCATTGTGCCACTTCTGACCCCATGCTGCTGCTGTGACTCCTGCCGTGCCCTCCACACTGTGTCATTGTGCCCCCTGCCGATCTCATGCTGCTGCTGTCGTGACCTCCACACTGTGTGATTGTGCCACTCTGTGGCCTAATTCTGTTTTGCCACCTCCAGAATGTCATTGTGCCACTTTGACCTCATTACTGCTGCCGCCGTGGACCTTCCACTGTTGGGGGATTGTGCCACTCTGTGGGCTAATACTGTTTTGCCGCCTCCAGAATGTCATTGTGCCACTGCCTGACCTCATTTCTGCTGCCGCCGTGACCTCCACACTGTGTGATTGTGCCACCCCTGTGGCCTAATACTGTTTTTCCGCATCCAGATGTCATTGTGGCACTGGGCCTGACCTCTTGGGTTGCTGCCTCCGTGCCCTCCGCTCTCAGTCATTGTGCCACTCTGGGGCTTCCTGGTGATTTGCCACCACCAGTTTGTCATTGTGCCACTGCCTGACCTCATGCTGCTGTGGCTGCCGCCGTCACCTCCACACTCTGTCACTAATGTTACCACCTGAGCTCTCAGCTTTTTTTTTCCAGCTTTTGCTGGCATGACTTTATCAGGCTACATTCCCGCTTGAGTTTTTTGGTCAGTTTTGCCCTCTTAAGTGCCCAGGGAATTTTTATAGTGAAGCGATTCTAAGAGCGGCGGCAGTCATGTGCGTGTTATACTAAAACACAACATTGTATGAAGACCAAACCAAGCTCCTCTGCATATTTAAGCATGGCACAACGTTCTACAGCACCCTGCAGGCTCTGTGCAGCCTGGAAATAGCTGCTTTTTAACGCGATTCGTCCCGAAGTAATTCAGACCGAATTTATTTTTGTCGAAAAATTTGGCGAAGTGACCGAATCGAATTTTTGAGAAATTCGCCCATCTCTAGTTAATACATTACTAAGTGTAAAAAAAAAAGTGTTAAATATGTATCCCTTAATGGGATTAAAAATGTTTTAATAATGTTACTGTGCATACATTACACACAAAAAAAAACTACACCTGTAGAATTCATGTAATAGGTTATTTAGTGTGAAATGTGAATGGTGTAAAAAAACAAAAAATATTTGCAATAACTTATTTGTAAACATAAACTATGCCCCCCAAAGATACTTCTCCCGCATAAAACAAGATCTCATGCAACAGGATCACTTACGACTGTTAAAATGCAAGAAGGCAAAAACTACAAAATTTAGCTGGTCATTAAGTACTTTTTAAGCCTGGGGCTTAAAAGGTTAACGTGTGGAATGTCCTTTTTAGGGTGCTCTCACACAGCGCAATTTTGGTGCAGTTGTAACTGCGCTCCAATTAAACAGTCTTTATTATCACAAGCTTTTTCACTTATCTAAACTGTTTGGAAAGTGAGCAATCAGTTAGTGTGTTTGTATGCACAAGACTTCAAACGGTAGTTGATTACTTATTTGAAACCACTTTCTTAACAATTTAGACAACTGAAATCAGCCTGCTTGTAATACAGTCATTTTAATTGGAGCGCAGTTAAAACTGCACCAAAACTGCGCTGTGTGAAAGCACCCTTAAAGGGGTTTTCTCGCTACAAAGATCATGTCTCAGAGTATGGGGACAGTAAAAATAAGCACTTTTGTAATTGGGTTGCATTACCTAGTTCACTTAGTATAGTAGGTATGAGCTTTTCTGTAAATCTGTTTTCTATTTCTGTTGCTAGTAGTTGGGACACACCCTCTTTTCTGTGATTGGCCTGGTCAGATTCCATGCACCCCTGGACATGCCCCCTGCGATGTGATTGGCTGCCTGCACACTCTGTTTACTCCCCTCTGAGCTGTTAAAATCGAAAGCTATGTGAGAGGGCTGCTGGCTTTATACTCATCTCCCAGCTCTAAGGGGAATGATCTGGGTAATTACTGACTGTTTAACTCATAGATCCTTTCATATAACACAGTCTTATGTCCTGTGTTCCCTCCATATAATACAGTCACACAGTCTCCTGCCTGATAACAGAGGAGGAGGAGGGGGCAGTGTGCATTCCTCACATGTGTTTCATCAGTACAGGCTGTGTGTATAAGTGGTTAAGGCTCTGCAGACACTAGACCACTGCAGGAGGCTGCATGCTCTCCAGACATCCTTCCTCTTCCCCTGCTTCACACAGAATGATGATGTCGCAGCTCTTCAGTGAGGAGAGACAGCCTCCTGGCAGAAGAGACTCGTCCCTGGATTTCAAATTCAATCTCAGAGTTAGCTGAAGACCACGAACACTTCAACCGATAAAACCCCTTTAACTAGGTTTCTTTTAACTGGGCACACCAGGCAAACAACATATCATAGGTGTTTGAGATTGATTTCAGTGATCCAAGGAGCCCTGAGAGATAATACCTTCCATGAGTTTAATTGAAATACAAAAAAATTACATCTTCATGACACTTAAATTTGCATAATAATTTGGAACGCAGTGTAGTATTAAAAGTTATATTTTTAGGGGATATCTGATGTCCTTTCTTATACTTTTGTAATTCTGTGAATTTGCTGTATTGTGATGGTTGATTTAATTAAAAAGTATAAGGAGATTCTGGGTGTTTCTCATGAATGATACTATACCTTAAGTTTAAGTTATCTATATTCGGCTACTGGAGATCAGTCTTTGGTCATGTGATTTATTCTGATTCGCATTCTCTAGGTTCAGGAAATAATTTTTCCTCCGCCTCATAAGGGTTTTTTGCTTTCCTTCGGATCAACACTTTAGGGTTATTGCTGGGACCTTTTTTTTAACCTTATAAACTCTATGCGAAGCAGTCTACCTAGGGATCTGGGCTTTATATAACACAAAACTGTATGTCAACAACTAAATTAATATAAGAGGAAATTAAGCACAGAATATTGAACCTAATAATGACACAGTATTATACAGGTGAACTTAAACGGTATGGTTTTAGCACTTACAGATGCCCATAATTGAATGTTTTATCTTGCGCATAATAGAAGACACACATGGTACCTTAAAATTGTGAGTTCATTTATTCACTTTTTGGTTAAATACATTTTTATTTTAAACAGTGAACAAGTATGAATAGAAAGAGTTACAGAAATATAAAGTGATAAGTAGTGGACATACACAGTAGTTATATTAAATAGGACATACAAAAGCCTTATAACTAAAAAAAAAATAAATTAAACCTAAAAAAGATAGTAGATGGCAAACATATTTCTCGAAAAGATTTACGAGAGAAATTCTCAGGAGATATTAATATTTTCCTACCCTGCACCATATATTTACACAGCAGTAAGAGTATTGAGAACGATATACTAGCGATTGCATCCTCTAGTGATCAAGTACCCTATCGGTGCTGCATGTTAAGGGAAAAAAATAGTATTTTAAAAGTATAAAAACTATAAAAACTTCCAAACACCCCCTTTATGCCATTGTACAAATAAAAATAATAAACAAGTTGCACATAATTGGTATCGCCGTGTCTGTAAAAGTTTGATCTGTTAAACTATAACATTATTTACCCCATACGCTAAACACCGTAGAAGAAAAAAATTCCAAACACGAAAACTGTGGTTTTTTTGGCTATTTTACATCCTCAAAAAATTGGAATAAAAAGTTGCATGCATCCCAAAATGGTACCTAATAAAAACTACCCTACAGTTTGCAAAAATGAGTCGCACTCGGGTAAATAAGTGGAAAAACAAGTTGTTGGTCGCAGAAAAAAAAATCACTGCAGTGCATATTTAAAAAACAGAAAAAGTTTTTATTTTTTTAAAAATTAATAAAACATACAAATTTGGAGTCATCAGAATCATAGTGACCTGCAGAATACGGATAGCATGTCTTTTATAACACGCAATGAACTCCATATTATAAATAAAAAAAACTCCTGCAAAATTGGCGCAGATGTTTTTGTTTTTTTTATGTTGCACCCCACATAGAATATATTTTGGGGTTTCCCAGTATACTACAGTGCCTTGGTAAAGTATTCGGCCCCCTTGAACTTTTCAAAATATTGCAACATTTCAGTCTTCAAACATAAAAATGTAAAATTTTAATTTTTTGTGAAGAATCAACAACAAGGGGGGGCAAAAGTTGTAAAGGTGGAACGAAATTTATTGGTTTTTTTAAAACTTTTGTAAAAATAAAAAAAAGGAAAAGTGGGGGTGCAAAAATTTTTCCAGCCCTTTATTTTTAGGGCGGAGATCACTCCAAAAATTTCCCGTGAGGATCTTTGAATGATCCAATTTTTGTTAAAGACTGATGATGGAAAATTTATAATCACTTGTGTTTTAAATAAAAGTTTTCGTATAAATGACATTTTGTGATATTTAGGGTTTGTTTAAAGGGCAAAGGCATCATGAAGCCCGGGGAACAACCAGGAGGTCGTGATACTGTTGTGGAAAAGTTTAAGTCGGTTTTGGTTTTAAAAAAATTTTTCCCCAAATTTTAAAACACTAGGATTTTTGGACTCGTGCCCCCGCTAAAAATACTGAAAGGGTCTTTTTGACTCCTTGCTTGTTTTGGGTTTATTTTTGATTTTCCATTTGGGGTTTTTTTTTTATTAATAATTTTTTTTTTTTGGTAAGGTTTATTATTTTGAGACCCTTTAAGAAATTGTTTTGATTTTTTTTTTTTCCTGTTTTCTTATTTTTTAAGAAAAAAAACAAAAATTTTAAAATTTGACGTTTTTAAAATTTTTTTTTTTTTCAAGTGCACATTTTAAAAACCCAAAAAAATTTAAAAGAACAAAAAGCGGGAGAAATTTTAGGTGGGGGAGATAAAAAAAAAATTATGGGCGGGAATTTCATTTAAAAAAACATTTTGTGTTTTGATTTTAGGCATTCCCTTTTGATTTTTGGCATTTAAAATTGCCAAAAAAGATTCCCCACAAGTCTTAAATTGCGACCAAATTCTATTTTTTTGGACTTTTCTTTGTTTTGGGAAAATTTTTTTTTAAACCATCATTTGAGATTTTAAAAACTTGGGATTTAAAATTTTCCCCCTATTTTTAAAAAGGGACCTTAAATTTTAAAAAAGGTTTTGGGAAAAAATGTTTGGTGACTTTTTTTGGTGGGAAATCCCCTTTGAATTTTTACCCTTGAAATTTATCCCCGCAAAGTTAAGGCATTTTAAAAATGAAAGAACGGCCTTTCCCTTGTGATTTTTTGGGTGAGGTTTTTTTTCGTCCCAATTGTTCATTCATTAAATATTTTTTTCATTGAAAAATTTTTCCCTTTTCGGGAGTTTTTTTAGCGGTTTTGACGCAAAAACAACATTGGTTTGGAAAGGAACTCAAAATGAAAAATTTTTTTTGGGACCTTTCCCTTGTTTAATGTAAGTGTAAAATTGTCTTTTTTTTAAAAAACACTTTAGTGTTGTAAAATTTCCCTTTTCTTGGTTTTTTATTTTTTAGACACTTTCGCTTATCTTTTCAGGTTCCACGATGGTTGGGTTCCCTTTGTTTTTAGTTTTTTAGTAATTTTTTTTAAAGGAAAAATAATTATCGGTTTGTAACATTGGGAAAATTTTTTAAAAAGGGTTTCCAATAATTCATTACCACTTTGGGGTAGCTAAACGGTTCACCCCGGCGGGTTTTCATTTTTGGGAAAAGGGGAAAACCCCATTTGCCAGATTTTTCCCTTATCCTTATAAAAGCAAACCCAAATTTGGGCCCTTATTTTTTGGGTTTTGGGAAAAGGCTTTGTACGGGGTTTTGAAGGGGCACCTAGTTTTGGGGGAAAAGTTGCTAATCCACCTTTTTGGGGTAGGGGCCGGGTTTTGTAAAGCAATCCCAATTTTCAATAAATTCCCCCCACAGTAAAAAATAGAGAAAACTTGTCCTTTTGGGCAGTTTCCGTTTCGAGTAGATTTTCTTAAATTGAAAAACCTCAAAAATTTCAAAAAATGGCCAAAGGCATTGTCGTTTGCAAAACGGTTTTCCCCCAGTCATTACACCAATCCCTTAAAATTGGTGAGGGTTCTTTTGCCGAAAACCCCCGGGGCATGGGAATTATCGCATGAATGAATTAGTCTCATAAAGATGGGTTTAAAACTGTAAAATTATTTTTCCCTTGATCCCTTCTGAAAGGGTTTTACTTTTCTTTATATGGGGTCAATTATATGCATCAAAAAATAAACCCCCTTCGCTCAAAGGACAAACGTAATGATATTTTTTTGGGTTTTCCGTAGGGGCCGGGTGTTCTCAAAAAAATTATTTTGGCTGCCCCCTACCAGGCAATTGTCCCCAATTTTCAACAGGTTTCCATTAAAATACCACCCGCTGAAATATTTATTCCTTCGATTCCCTTTTGGTGTTTGTTTTTGCATTCCCTTTTCGCCGCCTTCGTTCCCTTTTTTCTTTTCTTTTTTTTTTTGGGACTTTTTCCCTTTTTTTTCTGTCCTAAACCAGGAGGAGGGTAAAGGGCAAAATAACTCCCATGACCCCGCCCCCCAGTTGATGTGTTTGGAAATATTGGAAAAAAGTTGTGAAATTTTTTAAGAATTTTTTTTTTTGTAAGGGCCCGGTGCCACTGGTGGTTTAGGGGCGGAATACCCGCCGGATTTTCCCTACACAATTCGGCCCCGAAATGCCCCCCCGGGTTTAAACGGGAGCGGTTTTTTTATCCTGAAGCTCCGCTCAAACCCGGCGGGACCCGCTTTTTGGGGAGGGAAACCCGGCTTGCGGGTAAGCAAGCGTGCTCTCCCCCTGACACGGCTCCAGCCCGGGGTTCGGAGCGGAGTTCGGGGATGAGGGGCGGTAGGGTTTGTATTGGGGAAAATTTATCAGATGGTATTCGGGGCCAAAATTCTGCTAGTTTTGAAAGGCCCCTAACTCATTTTGTGGGAAAACCCTTAAAATCATTAATTTTTTCCTTCTGGTTTTGTTCCTTCTGAGTTTTCCCGATTCCTTGATAGTTCTGAGGAATGAAATCTTCCCCACTGTCAGAATAAAATACATTTTCCCTGCAATTCGGTTTCCCGTTTCCCATTCTCCGGTAGGTTTCCCAAAGTAGCCGGGAATATCCTGAGGCTTTATAAAAATTTCTTCTTTTCCTTTTTCCTCACAAATTCCTTTTAATTTATATATTTCCCCTGGTGAAAAATAGAAATGAAAGGGAAAACTAAAAAAAATTAAAAATTTGTTTCCACCTTAAAAAGTGGGTGGGCTGAATCATTTGGGACAGGCGCAAAACTTTTTTCCATAAAATTCTCCCTGATGGTTTTCTGAGCTGTATGTCTGCGTCTGTTCTTTTGTTCTTGGGTTGAACTGATATTTAAAGTTCCCTTTTCCCAAAATACTTTTCTGTTGAACCTTAGAAAAAACACCCCCTTCTTTTGCATAAGAAAAAGGAGCCTAGAGTAAAAAAGAATTTTTGTTCAGCATTAACAGTAATAAAAGGGCAGGAAAAAACCCCAAGGGGGAAATGAAAAAAGTTGCCCTTAAAATTCCTACTTTTTAAAAACATAGGGTAAAAAAGGGACGAGTAAAAAAATTCCCTGCCAAAACTTTTGGGCAAATTTATTTAAAAAGGCCCTAAAAATATAGTAGGGGGGTAAAATTTGGACCCCCTTCAGTAGTTCTTGGAAAATTTTAAAAAAAAACCGGGAAAAATTTTTTAAACCAAAATTATTTATTTAAAAAATCTTTTTTTAAATTTATTTGAGGGAAAAGTCACGAGTTTCAAGGGGGAATTCTGAAAAATGTAGTCACAAAAGAGAAATAAAAAACAAAAAAGGAGAAAAAAGGACTCCTTTCAGTTTTCCCTAGTGTTAAATATCCCAAGGGGGCCCTTTTCAACGATTTTATTGAAAAGGGAAAAGGGGTATAGACCACTGCAAATTTACCAAAAACCCCGGGCCCTTTTCCCCCTTTTAACCCTTTATCTCAAACAAGGAGAAGGGTTTATCCCAGATTTCACCATGAGGGCCAAAGGGTCATGGATAAATGCAGAGATTACAGCTGAGGTGGGGAAAAGTTGCCATTTTGGAAAACCCAATTTAGTGTAAATGCACCCAAAAATTTGGGCCCCCATGGAAGAGTGGCAAGGGAAAAAGCCATTTCTCAAAGATTTCCTAAAAAAATTTGTTTAAAGTTTGCCCAAGCCACGGAAGACCCCCAAAATGTGGAAGAAGGGGCCCCCCCTGGGGGAAACCAACATGTGGAAGAAGGGGCCGCTGGGGACACCAAAAATGTGGAAAAAGGGGGCCCCCCTGGGGACCCCAAAAAATGGGGGAAGAAGGGGCTTTGCTCAAAATGAAAACCCAAAAACCAATTTTTGGCCCCAATTTCAAAAAAGTATGTTTGGGTTTTAAAACAAACCAGCTCCCTCCCCTGAACCCACTCCCCACTGTAAAACCCTGGTGGGGGGGGGTTTATGGTTTGGGCTTTTCTTCGAGAGAAGGGGAAAAATTGGTTTAAAAATTTATGGGAAGATGGGGGAGTTTTTAAAAAAGGGCCCTTTTGGAAAAAAAACTGTTGGGGGTTTTGCAAAAGACCCGGGGGCTGGGGCGGGATTTATCTTAAAAAAACAATGTCCCAAAAATTTTAAAACAAAATTAAAAATTGGGAAAGGGTTTAAAATAAAAGTCTTCCCGGTGTTAGAAGGCCAGTCACAGTCCCGGAAACCCTTTAGAATCTGTGGGAAAAAGGGTGAAAAAAGCTGGTTTACAAAGGGTTCCATCCACCTCATGAGCTCCAGCTGTTTACAAAAAGCCCCTCCAATTTAACTCATTTAAAAACCAGCTGTTCCAAACTCCCAAACGGGGCCTTTCCAAATTCCCTTACCCCACTGAGCCAGCTTTTTCACAAAACTCTATCCAACCCCTGAGCCCAGCCCTTTTCCAAAGGGAAGGAAAGGGCAAGAATTTCAGTCTCCCGATGTCAAAAATGATGAGGAAAAACCCAAAAGGGGTTTTCAGCTTTTAATGCAGCAAAAGGTGGCGTTTCAAAGTATTTTTCTTAAGGGGGCCCAAAACTTTTTGCCCCGTCCACTTTTTTAAAATGGAGGCTACCCGATGAAATTTAAAAAGGGGTTGTTTTCATTCAAGGGGTTTTTTTTTGTTTAAAAATCTTGCAAAAAACAAGCTTTTTATTATGTGTCCCTTAAAGTGCCCACCTATTTCCTTTGATATTTCCCCTTGTTTGGGTGCTTTTTTTCCCCAGGTTTGCTTAGTCTGACCCGTTTGATCTTTCTGATAGGCTGCCAGGGAATGGTTGTATAAACTTAAAACCTGGGTTCTTCTGCAAACCTAGGGGAAGAGAGTAAAAAACCCCCGAATTCAAAAAGGGAAACCCAAGGAAAAAAGGGTTTATGGGAAAATGAATACAACCCCTTTAAAGTTTTTTTTTTCTATTTTTAACCCTTTCGGACCAGCAAAGTTTTTTGTTAAACTAAAAAATTCAACAACTTCTTTAAGTTTAAAAACCTTTAAGATCCATTTATATTTTAATTTTACAGTAAATGGGGTTTAAAATTTTTTGGGGGTATGGAAAAAAAGTGCTTTCAAAGTAAAAAAAAAGCTTTCAGAGAAAAAGTGTTAATATTTTGTTTTTATCGATTAAAAAAATTTCCAAAATGAAAGAACCCAAAATTTTAAAACTAAAACAAAATTTGTTTTTTGGGTTTAAAACCCTTGGCCCTTAAAAACAGCATAAGATCTTTTGTTCCAGGGGACTGAAGAAATCGGGGAGGGGGGGGTTTTTTCCCAAAAATCTGGGAGCGCTAAAACAAAGATTTTTTTGTTGGGTGTTGCTTTTCAGGGTTTGCGTTCTTTATCTACTTCAGTCCCTGTTTTTGAGATCCCAAAAAGCAAAGTGAAAAAAACAAGGGGAAAAAAAAATCAAAAATCAGTACTTGGTTTTTACCACCCCTTTTCCGGGGGGTCCAGGAAGTGATGATGTGGTCCCCACAGAGCCCTTTTTTCTCAAAATCATTCCGGGGCTGTCGGGGTTAAATTGAAGCGACGAAGGACCCGAGCAATTTCCCCCACAGATCTGGGCTTACAATATGTTTGAAACAACCTCCTTGACGAGTGCCTTCAAAAACTGTGTACAATTATCTAGAGGAGATGATGCTGGTTTGAAGATAAAGGGTGATCACACCGATTATTAACTTCTAAGGGTTGTTCATAAGTTTTTTTGAAGTGTTTTCAGAGCTTTTTTGTCCAAAAAAGCATCAAAAAAACTTCCAAAAACCCGCCCCCGTTAATTTACTTAAATTCCCATTTTAAAAACGTTGCTTAGTGTAAAAAAAGGTTCTTGCGCACGTTTTCCCGCACTTCTTTGGAAGCTGTTTTGGGCGCTGAAAAAGAAGAGTCATGTCAATTCTTGGAACTCTTTCAACGTTGAAAATCCCCAATAAGAATCAATGGAGAGCTTCAAAACCTCGTCCAAAACCTCAGAGCGGCTTTAGGCGCGTTTTTAGTCAATTTTTGATGCGTTTTTCAATGCTTTTTTTGCCCAGGCTATTAATTTGTATGGGTGTTTCAGAAACAAAACAGTGTTGGGAAGCCTCGTCCTTGTCTTGAAATGGACTTTTCAGATGAGGTTTTGATGCTGATTTGGACGTTGAAAATTTTGCGTCCAAATCAGCCAAGTGAGCGTCCCCTAACACTTCTATTTTTCGAAGCATTCTTAGGGTTTGTTCACGCGGTGTAATTGCGGCACGCATTTCGCCGCATATTTGCGCTTTAATACGGACGAAATGCGCAAAGCAATTATGGTTATTCATAGCTCTCATAGAGAACTATGAATTAGGTCTCATCTCCTGATCGTATTGTACGCCGTGGGAAAGAAGTGATATGTCACTTCTTCGTGGCACTTAATAATAATGATGATAATGCAAGTGAATGAGGACGGCTGGGGGGCAGCGCATACTTCTAAAACACACCGTATTGTGGCGCGTACAGTACGTGCCCCAGTACGCTGTACAAACATACCCTTACTATGCAGCTTTTTTTTAACAAACCCTGCCTAAACTTTTGCACAATACTGTATATAGCTATTTTTATTATTATTATTATTTATTTTAGAGAGACCTTGGTTCCAGGACGCTGTACATTTGAGGCGGGTACATAAATAACATTGGTCAAACAATTACAAAGTGACAATAAGTGACTAACAACTGGTACAGAAGGAGAGAGTCCCTCCCCCCGTGAGGGTTTACAGTCTACAGGGAAGGAGGGAAGAGACAGAAGGGAGGGGGACATGTTTGTGGGGTGGAGTAGTGCAATGGGGTTATTGTTGGTTACAGGCTCCTGAAGAGATGGGTTTTCAGGTTATGTTTGAGGCAAGTGAGAGTGGGGGAGAATCTGAGGTGTTGGGGCAGTGAGTTCCAGAGTGTGGGGGAAGCGCGGGAGAAGTCTTGGTGACGGTTATGTGAGGAGCTGATAAGAGGAGAGCAGAGGAGAAGGTCCTGTGAGGAGTGGAGGTTGCGTGAGGGGAAGTATATTAAATTTGTTATTTTTTTTACAGGTAATGCGGTGGTTCACTAAAAGTGTAGGGCATTTAGGAGATATAGCGGAGTTGAACTGACGAAATGGGTGTGCTGCTGTTGTGAACAATCACTAACAAGAATGAATAATCGTTACAATGAATAAACTATTCTCATCTGTAAAATCCATTTTATTTCAGTAATTAGTGAGTCACAATCAAGAAACATTTTACATTGAATTTTTTGGACATCATGACTTGTTTTCCACTGTAGGTTGCTAAAAGGACAGCCATCTTTTTTGTCCATTATCTTGTTGCTTCCTCACCAGCTCCTTATAATGCTCTGACCGTATAAAGCGAGGAAATGAGTCCTTAGCCATAAGACACACAATAAGTTCTTGAGCATCATCAAAGCAATTCACTGTTGGTTGTGAGATTTTCTGGGAGATCAGCTCTCTTGTCCTGTGGTCAATATTTACCTGTTGAAAAGAAGATTAGATATAATTGTATTTATTTTATGAGTTAAGCAGATTAACTGTAAAGTGAGCTTGAAAAGAACAGACAAGCCCTCACCCAGCTCCGCTGATAAAAAACAAAACAAAAAAAAACTATAATAAATATTAGAATATGTTACTGCATATCAAATGAAAAAAATACAAGTAGTAAAACAAAATTAAATCAAACATATAATTTATAAAGTTTAGATGTTATAAAGAAATGAAACCCCAAAATAATGGCACAAGTGTGTTTTTATTTGTTCAATTTCACCCCACAAACAATATTATTTTGGTTTCCTAAAACATTATGGACGCCACGGCAGTTTTAAATCGCTTTAGGTGAGTATAGAATGTAACATTATGTATGAAATTGTCATACTATAGTTCATAAATGTGGTAAATTGTAAGTGGTGTGAGTCATGCGCCACAAATGTGTATAAACTCAACAGAATTCCTGACTGACAGCTGGGGCCTTGCTAAACAAATTAATTGTTTAAAAAAGGCAAAAAAAGTAACAATTCTTTTCCAAATAATGCCACTTAAAGGGGTTTTATCATTAGAATCTTTTGCACACTTGAGCTGTTTCTATCTGTTACAGCTTCAAATCCAGGGGCGAGTCTCTCCTCCCTGTAGGCGAGTCTCTCCTCCCAGTGGACGTGTCCCCCCTCACTGAAGAATTGTGACATCATCATTCTGTGTGAGCAGTGGAAGGGAGTGGGTGTCACAGCTCTGCAGACCTCCTGCATGCTTCTCATGGCTGCAGAGCTGTCAGCTCCAGGCTGCACCAGCTCCTTGTAACCAGATCACCTGTATTGCTGTAAACAGTTTTACATACAGTCATACATACATGCTGCCCCCCCTCTCCCATCTGTTATCAGGCAGGAGGTAGAGCAGACTGTATAAGGTTGTGTTATATGGGGATAAGGAGTGACTACAGCTGAGATCATTAATTTTCAACCCTTTAATAGACCATCCATAGAGAGATCTGAGACAGCCTTTTTTGCACACACAATTCTAGGCTTTGTTTATTTTCCTTTTTAACCCGGGTTTGGGGATTCGAAGCCAAACCCCGACTCTGACTCCGACCCCCTCAATTTTCCCCAAACCCTCCGACTCCTGACTCCCTTTTCATGGGCTGTTTAAGTTAAATTTTACGAGTAAAAGGTAACATCAGGCTTTTTATACTTATATACAAAAATTCAATTTTTGGTGAACAGACACTGACAAGCAAAAGGGTAACAATTTTTTGATTTTTTCAATACATGTGGGTAAAGTTGAAAAAGCTGATTCCGAGTCTCTCCATCGTGCACCAATGTTGGACGTGTCCCTCACTGAAGAGACTGTGACATCAATTTTGAGCTGAAGGGATAGGGTGTCAAGTCTGCAGACCTCCTGCAAGCTTCTCATGGCTGCAGAGCTTCAGCTCCAGGCTGCACATCTTGTAACAGATCACCTTTGCAGTAAATCAGTTTTACATACAATCATACAAACATCTGCCCCCCCTCCCCATTTGATTTTAGGAGAGGTAGAGCAGACGTATAAGGTTGTGTTAATGGGATAAGGAAGTTGAATCTAGAGCAGAGCTCAGTAATCTTGCCAGATCCTTTAATAGACCATCACATAGAGAGATAGCTAGAGACGCCTTATTATGCAAACAATATCTCAAGCAGTTTGTTCACTTTCCGATTTTAACCAGGGCTGTGGAGTCGGAAGCCAAACCCTGGACCTGAACCGACTCACCAATTTCACCAAACTCGACTCCTGACCCTTAACATGGCCATGTTTAAGTGTATAACTGTACGTAGTAAAGTAACACAGGCTTTTATCACCTTATATTAATAATCAAGCTATTTAGTAGACAGACATGACAAAAAAGGGACATTGTTATGATATTTTCAAAACATTGGTCAGAGTTGAGAAAAAGTGTATTGTATCAAGTCAGTCTGCACCATTTTGTAAATTGTAGAAAGAATATGTATGCCTCCATCAAGATCCTGCATACATGACCTCACATCTGATCTAATTATTTCCAGGCTAGAGAACGGCCTCTCTACACTAACTTGGGATGGGGGCAAAGCGGTGACCACAGGGGCAACATCTCTAACAATGTCAGGGTATAAAGGAATTGCCTCAGCCACAGTCAGTTTTGATGAATGGTTGAACTCTTCTACTTCTTTGAAAGCAGGTGAAAAATTTTGCTGAAATCTGTTTGCCATGGGAGCAGAATCTTTCCCCTGGGGCAGCGCTTTGCCTGCTCCATGTCATCAATTACACTCCTCATGTGATAAGGCTGAAGATATGGGAGCAGCAGCACTGGCCGGACCCAATTCCTCTTGCTCTTTGCATCGAACTAACTGGACCAACTTATTATATATTTTGGGAGTTGCAAAATAGGCACCGACTCCAACTCCACAGCCCTGGTTTCAACAGCTCAGAGGGGAGTAAGCATGGCAGCCAATCACAGTGCAGGGGGCGTGTCCCATCCAGCTGCTTCAGAAATAGCTATAGATGCACAGATTAGCTTAGATCTGCTGTAGTAAGTGACTTAGGTAATGCAAAACAATTGCAAAAGTGCTTATTTTTACTGTCCCTATCATTAGAGATATGATCTTTGAAGCAAGAACACCCATTTAAGTGATATAAACTAAGTTATAATTATAAAACTAGATACAATTATGCCATATCAAATTGATATCAAATTATATGATATAAAAAGAATACAAAATTATCTAATATAAAATTAATATAAAATGAAATAACATTAAAGTAAAATAATTTTTTTATAAGAAAAAAGACCAATACAACATCTATGATAAATCTCGTTCTTATTTGGGTAGTTACGAAGTTATCGTAGCATTACAAAGTTCTACAAAAAAAATATTTTTTTAGGTAGTAAGGTTTTTGGAATGAATTTAGGGTATCTTGAGGCTGCGGAATTCAAAAAAAATCCATTACTTTTGCTGAATTGGTTCTAGTTTTTGAGGTAATGGACATCCATAAAAATGATGCATTCCCCCAATGTGACTTGTGTGTGATAACAAATACAATAGCTTTTGGTCTGTCTTTTGACTCTTTAGGTGTCTTAGGTAATGCAATATCCCATATTATTGTGTATTTCAATTTGTAGGCCTACAGTACTATAAAAGTGACTTTTTTTAAGCCAGAATTCAACTGAACAGAATTCAATTTGCAGAGAAAAGAAATAGGCTACAGTAAAAGTTTGTTAACCCAGTCTTGGTTTATGCCCAAAAAGTTCTGTCTTCAAGAATAAATACAGTGCGGAAAAAAGTATTTAGTCAGCCACCAATTGTGCAAGTTCTCCCACTTAAAAAGACAAGAGAGGCCTGTAATTGACATCATAGGTCGACCTCAACTATGAGAGACAAAATGAGAAAACAAATCCAGAAAATCACATTGTCTGATTTGGAAAGAATTTATTTGCAAATTATGGTGGAAAATAAGTATTTGGTCACCTACAAACAAACAAGAATTCTGTCTCTCACAGACCTGTGACTTCTTCTTTAAGAGGTTCCTCTGTCCTCCAGTCATTACCTGTAGTAATGGCCCCTGTTTGAACTTATTAGTATAAAAGACACCTGTCCACAACCTCAAACAGTCACACTCCAAACTCCACTATGGTGAAGACCCAAGAGCTGTTGAAGGACACCAGAAACAAAATTGTAGCCCTGCACCAGGCTGGAAAGACTGCATCTGCAATAGGTTAGCAGCTTGGGGTGAAGAAATCAACTATGGAAGCAATAATTAGAAAATGGAAGACATACAAGACCCCTGATGACCTCCCTTGATCTGGGGCACCACGCAAGATAACAACCCATGGGGTCAAAATGATAACAAGAGCAGTGAGCAAAAATCCCAGAACCACACGGGGGACCAAGTGAATGACCTGCAGAGAGCTGGGACCAATGTAATAGGCTACCATCAGTAACACACTACTCTACCAGGAACCCCGATCCTGCAGTGCCAGACGTGTCCGCCTGCTTAAGCCAGTACATGTCCGGGACCGTCTGAAGTTTGCTAGAGAGCATTTGGATGATCTAGAAGAGTATTGGGAGAATGTCCTATGGTCAGATGAAACCAAAGTAGAACTGTTTGGTAGAAACACAACTCATCGTGTTTGGAAGAATGCTGATTTGTATCCAAAGAACACCATTCCGCCTGTGAAGCATGGGGGTGGCAACATCATGCTTTGGGGCTTTTTCTCTGCAAAGGTGCCAGGATGACTGCTCCGTGTACATGAAAGAATGATGGGGCCATGTATCGTGAGATTTTGAGTGCAAACCTCCTTTCATCAGCAAGCAGCATTGAAGATGAAATGTGGCTGGGTAAGCATGACAATGATCTCAAGCACACCGCCAGGGCAACGAAGGAGTGGCTTCGTAAGAAGCATTTCAAGGTCCTGGAGTGGCCTAGCCAGTCTCCAGATCTCAACCCCATAGAAAACCTTTGGAGGAAGTTGAAGGACAGACAGACAGGCTTTGGAAAGGAGGGTGTATATTGTGCAGCCCAGACTCTGCTTTGAACCTGCATTGAAATGGCATTTCTTTTACCACTTTTTGGCCAGCACACCTCGCACCTGAGGTGAAATTGTACCTTTTATTTTGTGCGTCCCAGTTTTTTTTCAAATAGCCATCTTGTACTTAAATTTGGATACAGAAATTTTCTAGTAACTGTTGGTGTATTTAATTGGTGCAAAAAACCAACTTTTCTTATGCGTATAACTTTTAAATAGCTGTATTGCACTTTGGTGTGCCCCAGTTTTGTTCAAAGAGCCACCTGTCTTAAATTTTGGATACAGAAAATTTTCTAGTAACTGTTGGTGTATTTAATGGTGCAAAAAACACCTTTTCTTATCCGTATAACTTTTAAATAGCTGTTATTGCAGTTTGGTGTTGCCAGATTTGTTCAAAGAGCCCCCTTGTACTTGAAATTTGGATACAGAAATTTTCTAGTAACTGTTGGTGTATTTAATTGGTGCAAAAACCATCTTTTCTTATCCGTATAACTTTTAAATAGCTGTATTGCACGTGGTGTGGCCCCAGTTTTTTTCAAATAGCCACGTTGTATGCCAATTTTGATAGAAACATTTTCTAGTAACTGTTCTCATTTGTCATTGCTGCAAAAAATGCAATTTCTCATCCGTGTAACTTTTGATAGTTTTATTGCGCTCGGTGAATCTCAGTTTGGTGCAGATAGCGCACTTGTATGATATTTTGTTGAAAACTATCAATTCCTAGTCCTACTGGGCAGTTGTAAATCCCTGGGACTGAAGTAAGAACACTGTTGATTTTGTCTTACGGTTCTTCCACCAGACCGCATTTCACAGGTATTCGATAGAAACAATTCTGTTTCTAATCCTAGTTGACTGTTGGAAATTAGAGGGAATTAAGAATAGCTGGGATTTGCTGTCTTTTAATATGAGACTGTCAAAAACTCTTCCATACCTTTTTAAATTTATATCTTTCTGAACATGGAGCGAAATGCAGGTGGTAAGCGAGCAAAGAGGGGTGTAGGACATGGAGGTAGAGGTACGAGAGAAGGTGCTCCTTCCAGTGCTGGCGACAACATGCAAGCCAGCGGATCGTCGGTTGCAGGACCGTCAGGCCTGTCATCGCTGGGTCGGTGCCCTGTGAATCTCAGTAATGAACAGCGTCGCCAATCTGTTCTTCAGTGGTTAATGCAACCTGCATCCAGCAGTCTTACCTCCTCGTCCTCCCAGTCACGGCCACAAATCTGTGGGTCAGACAGGTTTAAGGTCATACTGCGTTCCAGGACAGGGATAGTCATTGTCCAGTTCAAGTAAAATGATGGTTCAAATAATACTGCCTTCTGGCACTTTTTAATTTGTGGGTCATGCAGGTTTAAGGGTCATACTGTGGTACAAGACAGGGATAGTGAATGGTCTGTGATTTTTTTTCTTTGACTCTTGTTGCCTAATTGTCTTGCCTAGATGTAGCACGTATCCATTTTACTGTTGTGGATGTTAATTCCAGCTTCTCCAGCCCTGTTTGGGTGTAAGAATGAAGGTGTTGTTCCTTTCCCATAGACTTTAACCCCTTAAGGATCCGGCGTTTTTTTTTTTGGTGACATGTTAGTTTTTACCACCTCGCCTTATGAAAGCCATAACTTTTTTATTTTTCCAACAACATATACACAAGAGGGCTTTTATTTTTAGGGACAAGATGTACTTTCTAATGGTGTTATTCATATACTATAGAATATACTGGGAAACCGCAAAAAAATTCCAAGTGGGACAAATTGTGAAAAAAAATTTATTTTCGCCATGTTTGCAGGGGTTTTGCTTTTACGGCGTTCAATCTTCGGTAAATATAATGTGTTATCTGTATTCTACAGGTTGATAAGCATCTGGCAATACCAAACATGTAGGGTTTCCGTAATGTTTTGGTACCTTAAAAAAAATTCCAAACATTTTCTATTTTTGAAATTTGCGCCACGTCGCCATTTTGTGCGACCAATAACTGTTTTGTACTAACACCTAGGGATGTCAGTGAGGGGGCATTTTTTGCGGGCTGAAGTGTACTTTTTATCGCTAGCAGTTTGGAATGCATGCTACTTTTTTTGATCACTTTTATTTCAATTTTTTAAGTGACGTAAAATGACCAAAAAAAAAAAACGCAATTTTGGCGTTTTGGAATTTTTTTTCTTCTATGGTGTTCAGCATATGGGATAAATGATGTTATATTTTTATAGATCGGACTTTTTCAGACGCGGCGATACCAAATATGTGTAACTTTTTTATTATTTTAATGATTTTATTTGTAAAATGGGGAAAGGAGGGTGATTTGAACTTTTAATACTTTTTTTTTTTTGTACTTTAAAACTTTATTTAATTTTTTTTTTACTGTAACATTTAGTCCCCCTATGGTGCTTGACCACTAGGGGGCGCGATTGTTAATACAACCTAATGCATTGCATAGGCAATACATTAGGGTGTACAAAGATGGCGGTTTCCCCACTTTCTGTCTGCGGACGGAAGTGGGCAAACCGGCCAGGGTAAGTGACGGGAGCCTTCACAAGGCTCCCCATTGCCATGCCCGGTCATCGGATCGGCGCAGCATAGCTGCGATCGGTGCGCGGCACCGATCGTCGTTCATTCAGACACTGCGGCCATCTTTGCCGCGGTGTCTGATGGGTTAAACAGTGCCAGCGGGCGGAGCCACCGCCGGCGCTGTTACTGCCGGGTGTTAGCGGCGATTAGCCGCTAACACCCGGCGGCTATGCGGGGGGGGGTGTCGCGGAGCGATCCCCCTGCAAAGCCCCGTAGCGGCCCTGGGACGTACTCATACGCCCAAGGTCGTTAAGGGGTTAATGGTCATCGGCGATAATCTGTTATCGACTATCAGATATCGTCATGATAATTGCCGATATCGACTATTAAATCGATAATGATAGTTGACGCAATAGCTCATCACTAATTGCCAACAAAGGATATATAACAAAGTATTGAGATTAACTTTTGTTATTGACCAAATACTTATTTTCCCCCATAATTTGCAAATAAATTCTTTCCAGATCAGACAATGTAATTTTCTGGATTTGTTTTCTCATTTTGTCTCTCATAGTTGAGGTCGACCTATGATGTCAATTACAGGACGCTCTCATCTTTTTAAGTAGGAGAACTTGCACAATTGGTGGCTGACTAAATACTTTTTTCCCCACTGTAAATACATGTAAAAATTATGACTTCATCAAGAAGAGCCCAGATCAACAATGCTGGTGTATTCTCTTGCATCTGTGGAGAGTACATGGTTAAAAAACAAAGAAGAAATATCACAAACTTTGTGCATTGCGTATACCTGGATTATTTTAGACTGCAGCTTGGAGACAAGGATATATCTTGGGCTCCACACATGTTTTGCAAACCATATGTGGAGCAACTATGACAGTGGACAAATGGTGAAAGAAACAATTAAACTTTGGTATGCCAATGTTATGGAGAGAATCGAAAAACCACCAAGACGATTGTTTTTTTTTGTGCTGTAAAGATAAAGGATTTAACCGTTACATGGAAGCTCGGTGGGATTATCCTGAATTGGAATCAGCAACACGACTTGTTCCACATGGCAATGACGTTCTCATACCAGTGTTTACGAGACTACCAAACCAGCCACTCTCAGACTCTGAAGAGAGGCAGGGATTGGGGTGTATGGCAGGTAGTAGCAGTGGAAATGAACTGGAGGGAAGCTCTTTGATGCCTCAACCATTAAGCCAAAAAGAACTCAATGACCTAATTCAAGACTTTAATCTGTCCAAACAAGAATCTGAACTTTTAGCATCCAGACTTAATGAACGAAATCTTATAAAGGTGGAAGGTAAAATTACAGCTGGACAAGAGAAGAGAGGTTTCTCCTATATTTCAACCAAGAGGAAGAATTTGTGTACTGCAATAATATCCCAAGAACTGTACTTCAAATGGGACTAACAGAATATCGACCAGAAGACTGGCGGCTTTTTATAGACAGCTCTATTAGAGGGTCGAAATGTGTTCTCTTTACACAGTGGTAACTGTTATGCGTCTTTTCCCATTGCTTACTCAGCAAAACTTAAGAATATGAAAATTTTAAAATTGTATTAGGCCCCGTTCACACGGCTTATTTGCCGACGGATTGGCGCCGTATTCCGCGCCGGATTTGCGCTTCAATACGGCGCCAATCCGTCGGAGTCATTACGGTAATCCACTGCTCTCATAGAGAACAGTGGAATCCGTCGCTCCTCCCCGCTCGCCAAATCCCCCGCGGGGGTATAATGTGACATGCACATTTTTTCCGGTGCGGCCGCGCCTAAAACAATGCATTGTCTATGGGGCCGGGAGCGGCGCCCCCGCCGCGCTCCGGCCCCGCCCCCGCCCCGCCCCTTATTCACGGCGGATTTGTGCGCTCAATACGGCTCACAAATCCGCCGTGAATAAGCCGTGTGATCACGGCCTTACAGAAAATATGTTATCATGAACATCAGTTGTCGATTTGAGTTGATCTGAAGTTGGTGAACTTCTTGCTTGGACAGCAATCTGGATACACAAAGTACCCAAGCTTTTTTTTTTTTTTTTATAACTGTCTTTTTATTACGGTATTTATATTTTGTTTAGACAGATGTGATACAGGAAAAGAAGAAGCCATAAATGACGTACATCAAGGTTTAAATGTGCAATATCAGAACCAAACAAGAGCATAAGCTTCAGTGTCAGCTAATGGAACAAGGCTTGTAACAACTTACTAGCATATAGCAGCCTAATCCGATGTAGGAGATAATCAATTGACAGACAGGACAAACTCAAATAGACACAAGACTTGACACACAAGGGCGGGGGGTGGAGGGGTGAATGAGAGGGTACAGGGCGGGGACGAAGTTCTAAGACCGCAACCGCTCCCAGTAAGAAATCCAGGGCTCCCAAACCGCGTCATAGGCATCTGGTTTGTCGTGTATGTATGACGTGAGCCGTTCCACACGTTGCACTTCACAAACCCGCGTATGCAAATCGTGTAGGGACGGAGGATGTGGCTGCTTCCAGAAAGCAGAAATCAAACACTTGGCGGCCGTGAGGATATGAAGGAGTAGTTTGGAGGCGGCTTTAGAGAGACCCGGCAATGGGATATTCAAAAGGAAGACCGAGGGATCCACCACTATCGCCCGATTAAAGATCCCCGATAAGGCTCCCCCAACCTGTGCCCAAAACAGTTGAATGCCCGGGCAGTCCCAGAAAATATGAGTTAGGGAACCAGGAATGGCACCACACCTCCAGCAAGCACTAGAGATAGCAGGGTTAAATTTATGAAGCAACGCCGGGGTGTGGTACCAGTGCATTAGGATCTTATATTGATTCTCCTTGTAGGTAGTGCAAGTCGAGGAGGTGGCTGCTCTATGCCATATGACCTGCCAAGTGTGATATAGGAGATTTCGTCCCAAGAAGTTCTCCCACTTGTGCATGTATGGATAGTAGGGTTCTGAGTCTGGGGGAGGGTCATTTAGTATGGCATATATATTCGAAATGAGACCTCTGGTCGAGAGACCCAACTTGCACAACCTCTCGAAAGGAGTGGGAGTGGAGAGTGAGGAAACCCCTGTGAGAGTCTGCATTAGGTGCTTTATTTGGAGAGAGGAAGATTGAGCCCTTTGGGGGGAGCTCATATTTATTACATAGCTCTGCAAATGGGACAAGTTCCCTGGTGCGAAAGTGGGCTATATCTACAAAACGGAACAGATTGTTTTGCTGCCACGGGGTCACAAAGGAGGCTGAAGTGCTGGCTGGCAGAAGGGAGGTGTAAAGGAAAGAAGACATCGGAGAGGCCGTAGAGGCCAAAGGAAATCTATCTTGACAATATTTCCAAATGGACCTAGTAAAGATCATTGGTCCTAGCAAGGGCCCAGAATATGCAACGTCCCAAGCATGCCATAGAAACATATTAGGATGAAACTGAGCCATCCAGAATTTCTCAATCTCCATCCATTTAGAGAACGCTGGCAAAGTGGACCATGCAGGGACTACACACAGGCTGGACGCCCAGTAATATTTTAGGATATTCGGGGCTGCCAGACCCCCCCTAATTTTGCTCGCCATTAGCACCTCCCTAGCGACTCGGTGATGACCATGGGCCCATATGAACTTAAAAATCGCTGCTTGCAGAGATTTCAAAGCTTTTAGGGGGATTGGGACCCCGAGGGTTTCAAAGAGATACACTAACTTAGGTAATATTGTCATTTTTACTGAAGCTATGCGCCCTAGCAGGGATAGGGTCATGGAGTGCCACTTAGATAGGATGGAGCGTATTTCTTGGAAGTACCCAAGCTTAATGTGCCTCTGGGATAGCAAGGTAAAAAAAGATTATTGGACAAAAGTGTCATGGCCTACAAGGGAAGTAATGATTGTTGGCGCTGCAAATATCATCAACAAGCAGCTGGTAGACAAGAACAAAATCATTTTCCCACCGCTTCATATTAAACTAGGATTACTACTGTTGGAGTCTCCAATGTAGTTGTTCTGATGACACACAGAAATGGAAATCGGATTAACACAGTTTTTTTAAGCATTTTCATTAATAACAATTAATAAATAATTAATATTGTATTAATTAATCAAATCATGCATAATTTTTTCCTGTCTCTGTGTCACGTTTTCTAACCGTGGAGGCTAGAAACGTCCGGGTATTGCGGATCATCTGGGCCCACCGTGGGCGCAGATGGTAACACTTGCAGTGGGTAGCTGAAGTGCTGTACAGGATAGCTGGTGCTAGAACGGAAAACAGGGCACCGCAGGTGTAGCCGGTAAACGGATGACACAGTCCCAGGGTGGTAACAGACTTGGCACCACGTCAGGTATCAGCAGGTGTAAGGGACTGGTGCAGCGGCAGATGTTCAGCAGGTAACTGGTAAACAACATGTAAAATACAGATTGCAGCATGCAATACAACAGCAGGAGTCAAAGCTCTATGTAGGAGCAAACCCAACACAAAAACGAACTGACTCCGATCAGAATAGTAAAGGAATACCTTATGAAGCCCAAGGTTACACAGGTCACTGGGACCCGACAGAGGAAGCACGGCGATCTTAAATCAGACAATGCCACGCACGTGCCTTAAGGGGGAGCACTTCACACAGAAACGCCAGGCAGCCAGAAAAAAGGGTTAACAATGAGAGATCGAACCTCCAGGCAAGAACTGCTGCAGACAGACAGGAGCCTTCAGGTGAGTGACAAAGAGCCAGGACCCTAGAGATGCCGCATAGCCCGTGCGACACGGAGGAACACAGGCACCGCTATATGTCCAAGCAGGGCCCGTGGCGTGAACCGTGACAACATTCTGGGTTAATATATATACAAAATATTTTTTTGTATGAATGTTTAACTTTTACTGTACAAGTTATAACTAAAAAACTAATCTTAAATTCTCTAAAATCATTTCAAACGAGTTGCGTAAGATAATTGGTTAATGTATTAATTAATTAAGTACAAATTAGCTCGCGTAAACTAACCAATTCTGCAGAAACCAAAAATCCATATTCTTATTTAGCATCAATAAACCTATATTGAAACCATTAGGAATATCATATGACACCAATAGATCACATAACAAACCAGTGTAATCTGGTGTATTACGAACACATCACAACAGCCTAGAAATAAAATACAAGCCATTAAAATATTATCCCAGTGAATATAAAGCATGGTGTTGATGTTGCTTGGCGCACCTCACGACCTAGCAAGACCTTGGGAGGTGATTACTGCCATATATGGAATATAGGCTGAGAGCAGGAAGGTAAAATTTCAACAATTATGCTAAAATTTGTTATATAATTTTAGATTAATTTTATATTTAATTTGATAATTTTACATTTTATAATTTATCATAGTCCGTATAATTATCAAAAGTTTAGTGTTTCATTAATTCTTACTCTTAGTGTATGTTCACAACATTTTGATCCTTTTTTTTTTCGAATCACAATTTTTTCACTTTATATCACATATACACTAGATAAAAGCAGCAAAGAAACTTGAACTATTCACAAATGATAACATCCACTAAGGTTGTAGTTTGGGAATAAAATCGTTAATGAGATAACACCTAAATCTTCTCAACTTTGTATGTATGAATCCACTGTTGAACTTTAGTAACCTATATGGAAAGTAGTTTAGGTGTACTTGTAATAGGAATCTTAATAAGGCGCTTCCATTGCTTTACATGTAATCATATAAATCAATTATAAGATGTTTTAATTAACAAAAAATCAGTTTTATGTATAGAATGCAGTCTATCGTAGTTATAATAAGTCTTTAGAATCTCATTAATAATTTTTATGATAAATATTTATTATAAACTTTGAGTGTTTTCATACAAAAATAAAACCACTCACCTTCTAATAATACGAGGCCTATTTATCTAAAACATTTAATCAAATTAATAATTAAAACTTCTATTAATTTTCTACTAAACACCTATTCTATGCAAAAAACTGCTTTATGTTTAATTCACACATATTATAAAGTGATATATAATATAAAACACATTAAAATAAATGTAACTTTCCCTCTAATATGATTTCGCTCTTACATTACACCTAAAATCACTTTCCACTCCAGGTTATCTTAAAGTTCATAGCAGTGCTCCGCTAACATCAAATGATACCTCTAGCGGCTCAAAGGAGTGTTAGTTAGCAACCTACAATTTAGAGACCATTTAGTGACTACACTACAAATTAGGACGCGTATTGCAAGCAAGGTCTGGCTGTAACTAAATCCATAAAGTTAGTCTAAATCGACAATTATGAGAGCCCCCCGACTCCTCCCCCCCCAAGTCTCCCCACCTTGAATTGGCTCATACAAAAGTGTCAGGTCTTGCTCAGCAAAGGTTTTTTGGCTCAAAGCAGAAAACTGGGAGCATGCCCCGTACATACGATGTTCGACATATAGGTGGTACAATTAAAACAGATACCATTCAAAATAATAACTGTCCCTCACAAAAATAAGCCCTCCCTCAACTGAAAGTAAAAAGTTTAGTGGATCTTAAAAATGAGATAACTAAAAGACCAAAAAAAAGACCTAAAAGCATTGTTGCAAAAAAATCACTGCGAATGGACAGATAGGAATCACAATTACATTAAAAATTGTATTCAGCCATGATGTAAATAAAATAATGTACAATCGTGTATATATAGCCATCTCGGGACGCGCGTCATATATATTCACAGTATATTTTGTTGGCTTTAGTGGAGGCCAAGCCATGCTGCTTAGTAGTTTATTTAAAGTCCCTTCACTGCCGACCAAATTCAATATTTTCATCACTAAACACTGACTTCAAGAAATCTCTAAATGCGGTCAAGCCATCTAAAAAAAGAAAAAAACAAAGAATGAATCTAATTTTTCAGGCTATATCTTTTTAAAGATTAGAAAAATCTAGCATGTCTTTATTGTGTATGTGACCATAGTACTTTGAGGAGCTAAAAACCATTAAAATAGAAAGAGGTCACAGTGGTTAGTGAAATTTCAACACAAATGGGCACATCAAATAAAATGTGACAAATATACATTTAGCAGATACAAGGTTGCCAAATAACTAGAAACAATAACACAGATTTGCATACCCTTCTTCCGCAAAATAAAAACTGTGTCATATATTAATTTTTGCTCCAAAACGCCTAGTTCCCTATGTTCAGAGACTGTCTATTTTCCATGAACAATAATATTTCACATTTATTTTTGAACTAAAACTCAACATAAGAATAACTTATTATGAGCTTCATCACAAACACACAGCAACAGCAAACTCAAAATTGCATAAAAAAGATGCAAGTAGTCTTATTTCCGGGATGTCTTATTTTCAGGGAAACTGTATTTTTATCCATCAGAGGTAGGACCACCTTTTTCACATAACACAGATGAAATACAATGGGAAATAAATTTGTTCCACTCTTCAACTAATCAAGATTGTAATACTTTACAGAAGTAGGTGATGGGAATCTACCTCTAACCTTTTCCTCAAGAATGCCCCCCCACGGGCTCAATAATATTTAAAAAGTGGGTTTCAAAATCTTGCTATGCTCAGCACTTTCCGGGAATTGTTCCAAAACCGTTTCCCCGAAAATAAGACTGTGCCTTAATAATTTTTTCTCCCAAATCCCCAGTCTTATTTTGGGGGTGTCCATCAAGAATTTACATTATCCCAGAACTGCAGTCATGTCCACAAACAAAGCAAAACCAGCCAAACCAAAAATTTTTTGTGATTATTCCATTGCAACATCGTGGTAAATTAACATCCCGGGATTTTAACAAAAAGCAACATTTTTTTTAAAGACATCTGTCCTCATCTTTTGGGGGCATCATCATAAACTCTCCAAACCATTCCCTGTAATTTCTTGTGACCCTCCCTTTGTTTTAGAACATTGGCCCCAACTCATTTTAGCAAAGCACTTTCCTTAAAAGAACACCTCTTGTCCAGGTAACCCCCAACAAACCTACTAAATGTTCTGCAAATGCTAATAATGGGGGAAGCTGTGCGATGATGTTGTGGGGTTTTTTTTCAGGAGAGGCCTTATTTTCGGGGAAACAGGTTAGGACCTTTTTAGGAGCCTTGGAATCCATAATGTCTCCATTTCTGGACAGCTAGGGGTTACGAGCCTACTACTTTCCAGTGTCTTAAGAGCAGGGACAATGCAGCTATTCACTAATACCGCCGGGAACAGCGCAAACGAGATGGCTCCTTTTGTGCTGTTCAACCCCTTTAAACCCGCGGGGAACAACTGCGGCGCAACGTTCCTCACTCCAATCGGGACAGGAAGGAAGTATTAAAACTGCCATATTTGTACATCCTACTGCATTGTAATACAAGCCTGTATAAACAATCACACCCGCTAGTGGTGAAGCGCCCTATGGGGACTCAAGTTAAAGTAAA